>OY720430.1:55910210-56135210 GCA_963082735.1 Pocota personata
GTCAAGAATCATCTTTCAAAAGAAAGTACCCAAATTTTCGGACAGATCTGTCAAATAGTTTTGTTGTGGCAGCCATTTTATATAGACGCCTACTAGCATTTTCGTTAAAATGGAAAAAAGTGAATTTCGAGTGCTCATTAAACACTATTTTTGCGAGAAAAAACTATCACGCAAACCAAACAAAAGCTTGACAAATATTATGGGGACTCTTCACCATCGATTGGAACCATTCACCACTGGTTTACTCAATTTCGGTGCTGTCGTTCAAGCACAAGTTACGCCGAACGTTCTGGTCGCCCAATTGAGGTCACCACACCAGAAATGGTCGACAAAATCCATGGTTTGATAATGGACGATCGGCGAGTGAAAGTGCGCGAGCTTGAAGAGGCCACAGGCTTATCACATGGCTCAGTGATTTCGATTTTACATAAATATTTGGACATGAAAAAGCTTTCCGCAAGATGGGTGCCGCGATTGCTCACAATCGACAACAAACGCATTCGTTTGACAACTTCAAAGGTGTGTTTGGCGATGTTCCAGAAAAATTCAGCTAAATTTTTGCGCCGTTTCGTAACCGTGGATGAAACCTGGATTCACCACAACACACAAGAAACCAAGGAACAGTCAAAACAATGGACTTCTCCTGGTGAATCGAAGCCGAAGAAGGCCAAGGCGGGTTTGTCAGCAAACAAGGTCATGAAGACAGTTTTTTGGGATGCGCGCGGTGTTATTCACATCGATTACCTTGAAAAGAGTAAAACGATCACCGGCGCATATTACGCAGAGCTGCTGGATCGATTCCAAGCCGATTTGAAGCAAAAACGGCCGCATTTGGCGAAGAAAAAAAGTTAGGCTACGAACTCCTCCCTCATCCAGCATATTCCCCTGATTTAGCCCCCTGCGACTATTTCTTGTTTCCAAACATGAAGAAATGACTCGGAGGTAAGAGATTTGGGTCGAATGAAGAGGTCATCGCTGAAACAAACGCTTATTTTCGATCAAAAAAAAATATTATTGAGAACAAATATTTGTTCACAAATGGCGTGTAGTATAGGCATATAGTTGCAGCTTTAAGGCGGTTCTTATACCGAAGCAATATGCAACAAGCAACTGCCAACTGGCAATAAGCAATAAACAACATTAATTAAATTTAACATTAACAAGCGTTGCTAATTGCTTATTACCTAGTGCTCCATTATGGAAACCGCCTAAGCCGCCTGCCAAACCTTTTGGACTGTGACCCAAATTAATTACAGATAAACAGACAGACAAATGAAAGTGTCAAATGTTTTCGGAATAACAATTTCTTTTTTTAAACCCGACCATTAAGTTTATTACTACCTAGACTTTGTCTGGACATTTTCTTTTCCCTTTGTTTAACCAGAGACAATGTGTGACGTTGATTTGCTACTTCTGAAGCATACTGCCCCCCGAGGGATATTCTAAATTCATTCCTTTTGAGGGAGAATGACCACACTTCTGAACGAAAAATATAAATGCATCGCTTAATCCTTTCAAATATATTACTACGTCACATTGGTTTCGAAAGAATTCGAATTTCTATAAATATCTAATCAAATAGAACAAAACTGAAAACTAGGCAATATGCTTTCTTTCCAAATTACATCAAATGAATTCCGGCAAACATCTCACTATCGTTGCAACAAAGCGCTATAAACTGTCCCACAGCTTAACCCACACACTTTGGAGCAACCTCCTACACTTTTTTTTAAATTGAGTTTAAAATTAAGTCAATATGCTTGTTTGCTCGTGATGAAAATGCTGCTCCGGCCGCACTATATCTTAAAAGCGAAAAACTCATAAAATACTTGATCAAGTTGAGGAAATGTATGCATTGTGATAGTACAAAGCAAACGAGATGCACGCATGCATGTGTGCCACTTTGGGTTGCCACAAAATCTGCGCTACTTTTATTTATTGTCACAGCCACAACACGATAAAATTGGTTTCTGCTATAGCTACAGTATGTACTATATCAGAACACCAATAAATGACACCCAAGGAGAAGCAATTTCGATTTCATATTGAACCTGGTGGACACCATGCTGTGCTTCTTATAGACAATGTTTTCCTGGAAGCCTATACAAAAGAGTGTTTGATCGAGCGGATAAGATGCATTGAAAACCAATTTCCAACTGTTTCCAAACAATTTTCAGATATTTTTTTTAAGAATTAACAGCACGTGTCAGAATGGGTACTCTTAACATTTCCTGAGAATTATCACCATTAAAGGCACAGAACGCTTGTATTCATTTAGTAGGCGATGTACTTGTAACTGGCAGCGTGGCGTCAATGCATTTGGGTAGCGGCGGGTGTTAAACCTTCGCACGTGCTAAATAACTTCCACTCCACGGTATCCAATTGTCAAACACCCGTGGCGCAGGAAATGAATAATTGATGCAACTCCTTCCGTCAACATTTTTGTTACTGTGGACAAAGCGTCTGCATACAAAATCCTACACCGCTATATAAAATAAAGACAGCACTATGCTTACGACGACAGCGGATGTCATTATGACTTCAATTGCGAGAGTGTACGTGTTTTCCTTCGGGGCCTGGTGGTGAAAAAGTTTTGAAAGAATTTCAAAGGAATGATACGAGTATGTGTACAATTGCAGCAATTACAGATGAATTTCGAAAATTTATATGAGAGCAAAGTATCTTTTGACATCGCATTGAGATAGATTTTTTTCCGTCTCTAGATTGACAACCACCCAAAATTAATTACTAGGCGAAGAAGCTTGCTGGTGAATGCAGTTTTAAAGTGATGTAGTTTGATCTATCATATATAGAGATACAATCGGGGATAATCAAAGTTGGTCAAATTGTAATTGATTACCGGTTACATGATTACAAAATGTACTCTTCGTAATTGTAATCGTAGTTGAATACAACACAATTAGATGAGATGTTCAAAATAAGACTTAACCATTAAAACGCCCACAAAAAGTGAGTGTGGCCATGTAAATGTAGAAAAAGTCAACGTCTACATATCTTACCTCGACAATATTTTTCAGTTTCTAGGAAAAATATTGATAAAAACGTAATTTTTTGAAAAGTAGGTGTGTTTGTGGATGGATTTTACAAATTTGAACTGCTTCAGAATCTACAGGAAATATCAATTGAAGTGTAACCAACTTCAGGCAGATGTATGTTTGGAACGTCAAATCGAAATGTCAAACACTCTTTAGCGTTCATTCGTGATTCAATTGTCTGTCAAATGCAAATAACCTTTTGAGAAATAAACAACACCAACCGACGCTATAGACTTGCAAACGAAACGTAATTCAGTGACCGCACTTTATTTGAGAAAGAAATCCATTTCAGAGATAGTTCGAGAGTTGCGCCATCTAAACGTCAATCGTATCTTTGTCTATCGGACCATAAAACTATATCAGGACAGCGGGACAGTAAATAAAAAATACGGTGGTGGCCGTCGACCAACTGCAACATCAGATGCGAACGTGAAGAAGGTGAGAAGCAAATTGGTACGAAATCCATGTCACAGCGGAAACGCGATGGCAAAAAAAGGTGCATGCATTGCATTTTACGGAATAAGCTGATGGTCAAGCCTTTCAAAATACAAAAGATTCAAGTCCTTACAGTTGTTCAGAAAACAATGCGACTACAAAGATCGAAGGCGTTGAAGCTGCGGCTCGTTCGCGGTGACTTGGAAAATTGAGTGTTCACTGATGAGAAGGTGTTCACTGTGCAGTAATTCGTAAACGAATAAAACTATAGAGTTTGGTTGACTGAACGTTCTGCTATGAATTTCGATCAATTGCGGGCATTTCGTCGTCAAAAATCAGCGTCCGTGATGGTTTGGTCCGGAGTAACCGAGAGTCGACGCACTCTATTCGTTTTTGTACCGACGGGAGTGAAAATTAACGCCGGAGTTTATAAAAAAGTTGTGTAAAACCATGGACAGCCAAACATTAAAAAAAAAGTCGCTGGATTTTCCAGCAGAACTCTGCACCCCGTCACAAAGGCAAGACAACTCAGGCTTGGCTTGGCTTCGAGAAAACGTTCTTGACTTCATTTCGACGGCAGATTGACCTTCGTCCTCGTTCGACGTCAATCCGAAGGACTTCGTCATATGAGGCATTTTGGAGAGCAAGGTCAGCAATAAAAAATACGAAAGCGCCGAAACTTTGAAACGTGCACTAGTCCGCGAATTGAACTAAATTCCGCAGAGTGTAATTCGAGACTCATACAATGCGTTCGTCGACAGATTGGACACTGTGATCCTATTTAAAGGTCATATTGAAAACTGAGTGATTGTATTTTCAACAGAATTTTTTGTAAACATTTAAAAAAAAATTTTTATAAAAATATTTAGTATTTTCAGAAATAATTGTATTTGCCCAAAAAGTGGTGACATACAGACGGACGGACATGGCTAGATCGATATAACTTTTGATGCTGATCACAAATATACACATATGTATACTTTTGGATGTCTATCGTTATTATTTCTCTACGAGTATGTTACAAACTATGTATCAAACTCAATACACCCCGGATAGGGTATAAAAAGGAAGACGTGGGGTTAAAAATCATCCAAAAATCATCAGCTTTATCTGATGTTGATGATTTCCAGAAATTTGAACCCATTCCAAAGGGGTATGCAGGGGAGGCAGACCTCATCTTAGTTGGTATTCGTAAGTGGGGGATGACCTCAACCAACTTGACGTACACAACGGAAAGCAGTTGGCAAGGGATCGTGCTGGTTGAAGAAGCTTGTGGGTTGAGGCCAAAGTCCCACCCTGGGCTATAGGGCCAAGTAATGGATGAATAAATAATTTATAAATACGAGTACATGCAAATACTGAAGTCTAACAAATGCTTATAAAAATAGTTTTAGACCATACTGTCAAGAACCACCATTCTTCTTTCCATTTGATGAAATCTCTTCCTGCTAAAAGTGAAGGAGGAAATACAACATCCAAGCCTGGAAAACGAATGCTAAACCTTTTGGCCGGACCATTTTAATGTCAGCTTTGTTCGATTGAGAACAGCTTCTCTAACAATTTTACTCTCGGATGTCTGCCAGACGTTCGTGAAAAGTGAGACCGTGAACAAACTTTTTGGTATTTTCTAGGACACGAACCTTGAGAACCAGTGATCCCATACTGAATCACGGCGCCCACCTTCACCTTCACAGCATACTCATCTTGTTAAAGAGAGCAGAATCGTGAATATCCCTATTTGACTAATAAAAACTTAATCCTCCTTTCATATATCATCTTGTTTTGATGGCTCATTCTAATCGTATCGTCTAACGTAACCATCAATTTCGACCACAGAGTGCAGTATTATTATGACTAAACCCATTGCAATTATAATGGCAAATATCAATTATGCCTATACGAGTATCTTCACAAGGCGAAACCACTTTATTGCATGGCCCATACTGTTAAAACCCTACATAATCCTCTTGTAATCCTATTTAAGCATTACAAATTCGGCTATAGGAACAAAAGGCTTCACTCTCGTAGGCAGCCGTGTTTCGTTTGAGCATACAAACATCAGCATGCATCGAACCCTTTGTCTAGTTAATATATTTACGATTAATTTAATATACAAGGAGCATTGAAAGGATCTCTTGAGTGTGTTTTCGTGTTTCGCTTTGTTAATTGCAGAGCAGAGCACTGTGCCAGCATCACAAAGTGTAATGCCACCGTCGAGATATACTCGTGCTTGCAACAGATGATTAGCTGCGCACACACATTCTAAGCAGCAAGGGCTGTCGAATGTACGTACGAGTATAAAAACCTCACCCTCATCTCTGTTACAACAAAACTAATTGCGTTCAACTCAAAATGCCTTTTGCCACCACTTTCATCAAAGCACAGGTTTCAATGTAGAGAAGGGTGAAGTGACGACGATACACAGCCTCCTGGGAGGGGGCAAAATGTTGATGATACAAAAAAAAAGGTCCTTTTTTCAAGGACCACAGCTTAAGGGCAGCATCGTTTACCGAATTGTTGGGCAATCTTTTTCCATTTTTTTTTTTTTTTTTTTTGTACGGATTTTTTTATTTGTCATTCTTCATCTGCTACCCGAAAGGAAGAAAGGTATTCTGGATGCTGGAATTGTTTGTACGAATGAAATAAAGAAGGAGCAACACACGATTTGTTTGTGCGCAGTGGATTGTGGTGACCTTATTTTGCCCTATGTGTTGTACCATTATGCACTATACAATCTGGATGGACGCTTATAGTCTCACACACATCAACATATATATAAAGTCAAGGGATGAATGCAAGGTATGAGGAAGTGTTACTGTTATTGATTTTTTCGAAGTATGTATGGTTAAGACAGACTATAATTTTCAGTCAGTGAACTCCAGAGTGCATGGTTATGATATCCGATTTGAAGAAAAAAAAAATAACATACATACATAAGTGAGAGGAAATCGACGTTGTAGTAGATAGAGATACGCCATTTTGCAAACATCAATAAAGGGATTGAATGTGCAGACATAAAAAGTGATCAGCAATCGGATTTATGGGAATGACGAGACGACGTCCGCATACACTGCTTTTCAGCAGTTCTTCCTGGTCCACATTTCTCATAAATCTTTCATGTAACCTTTCGTGACCCAAACGGATTTTAACGGGACGCAGGATAACTAATACATAATAATATAGAAAAAAATAAAACACAAAAAGTGTTTACAACTTTAAGGGACACTGAAGACGAAGCTTATAAAGGGTGTCCCAAAATTCACGCAAGATTTGAATTTTGCGCCATTTGTGCGGTAAAGTGTTGCCAACGACAAAAAAAAAAGACAGCGTCACAGCTGACAGTTCAGGGTTATTAAAAATGGAGTGCTACACGAAAGAACAACGCGTTTTTATTGTTGAGCAATATTTTAAAAATAATGAAGGTTTGGCAGCTACAGTTCGCAATTTTCGTACAAAATATGGTGGGAATAGTGATTTTTTCATTTTCAAAAATTCAGGAAACTGGATCAATCAGTGATCTTAGACACTCTGGCCGTCCTTCAACAAGTTGTTCAACACAAAACATCGAAGCAGTTCGTGAGAGTGTTGTTGATAGTACCGGAACATCAATTCGGCAGCGTGGTTAAGAATTGGACATTTCCAGAAGCTCTCTACAGCGTATTCTCACGAAAGATTTGCATCTTCATGCATACAAAGTGTAATTGACTCAAGAACTGAAGCACACCAAAGAGAGTTCGTTAAATGGATTATGGAACAACAACAAGTGGATGCTGATTTTCCAACCAAAATCTGAATTTGCGGTTCAGAAAATCCACGAGTGATTGTTGAGAAACAAATGACTTGAACATAACATAGACGAATGAACAGCAACTCTTTCGCCTGGAGAATATTTGAATTCACAAAACAGCGACAGCAGATATCTATTTTTGACGTTTTCCAATGCAAAACCCATTGTGTTAACGAAGTTTACCAACAATTGTTTTTCCGTATGCTATGCAGTTCTTTGTATGTTAATTATAGAACTAAGTAGGTAGTCCAATGCTAATCAAGCGAATTTAATAATCCCATTATCCTTCTGTCACTAGATATATAATAGTTATGTTGGGAATACGCACCTTCAATATGGCTCCTTGCTTTAATATCCGCATTAATCGAATTAAAGCTGTTGACTGTAAATCTATTCGCGTTTCACTTTATGCCCTATGTCTCATAGTATAAATAAAAGCTATCAGGTGCATGACAACACTTCATATAGGTATTTCTAATCGACATATTAAGTTGTATTTACCGAGGAATCAAGTAAAAGGGCTTCCATATGTACACATGCTCTAATGTGTTTGACTGTTAATTGGAAGGTTATTGGTTCAAGTCTCAATCGTAACCATGAATAAATACGAGAAAATCGTAACCGACCGCAAAAACCGTGGCAATTCCACCTGATTAGTCCGAATGACACCCATAGAACATAAACAAACAACTGCAGTATTCAGTGGTTTGAAACGTGACAATTGTCAAAGTGTTCACAGACTTGTCATTTTGTGTAATACAATTTTCTACACGTTGTCGAATTTCACTTGCCGTGAAGAGGTTTAGGCCTATTATACAACTCGACAAGTACTTGTAGGACAAGTGAAATTCGACAACGTGTACAAAATTGTGTAACACAAAACGACAAGTCTGTGAACACTTTGACAATTGTCACGATGAAAGATGACAAGTGGGTTATTATATAAGTTCCCTCTTTCTGTAACGGAAGACAAGTGTCAAGAAACACTTGTAGAACTGAGGTTCATTGACGACGCATTTTAGCGCATTTTCCAATTTTCATCGCTTATCAGTTTTACCTAAATTTGAAATCTGAACAATTTACGAGCGACCCTTATTTGCATTTATTGCTATATTTCAATACATTTATTAAGTCAATTCAATTCATTTCAATTTTATTGTTTTGCTTTAATTGGCGGACTTTCACCTTCTGGGTTCCATACCCTGAGCTGCTTTTTGGTTTTCGGGTCGTATTTATAGAAACAAAATTCATCACTCGTTAGGATCTTACAAGTATTAAAGGAGCTCAACTCTTAGTTTTAAAGAATTTCCAAGAAATGTTGGGCTAACCGAATGGGTGCCTTTTTTGATGGTCATTCAAAATTCGTAGAACCCATCGTGCAGATTTCTTCGAATATTTCAGGTGATAATTTAGTATTCGTGACATAGCCTTGACATTTCAGCCCAGTTCCTGAGTCGTTCTTGGATCTTTGCCAATTTGTACCTTCTCCAGGGCCACATTTGTATCATCGGCCGAAGATATGGAGCGATTTACATGAAGTTCGTCCTCGGTGCATTCACTTCATATATATTTTGGCATTCGTGGAAAATTTGCACTGGCTTGAGTTTAACAAGACAAAGCAAATTTATTTCTGTTTAGGTTTACTCATCTCCATTTTTACCAATTTTCCTGAAAGGAGAATCTCCAGTTCCCATAATAAGTTCTACAGTTCAACTGATAGTGCTACTTGCAACGAACTCAAGGGATATATAATATTTGATTTACTGTAAGTCATAAAAGTACCTAGGGTCCTTTTATCCTTTGTAAAAATAAGAATTCTGGCTCATTTATAACACTATATCTTTAGAACCATTACAGCTATCGTTTTAGGTATTTCAAAAAGAAAATTTTATACTTATAAGCAATTTTAAGATTTGAAAAACCGTTGACAAACTACAGCTCTACAAACTCAAAACTATACAGTGAAGAGCATAAGTCATGGTACCCTGCATTAAGTTTCACAAATTGGTTAATAAAATATATTAATAAAAAAAAAAAAAAATTTTGGCTTCTCTGTCTGTAATAAACAAGAAGGAGTTGACAATAGAAAGAGAGAGAGATAGTTATAAATTGCCACAAACAAGGAAAATCATATCTTATAATTGCTGAAATAGTTCGAAGGATGAAATCAACGATACAGAAGGTAATTAAGCGCTATGGGCAAGAGAAGAAAATAGAGAATAACCCGAGATCTGGATCCGTAAGCTCACCGAAAGTGATGATAGGAAAATAGCGACTATCGTACAAAAGAATCCATTCAAAAGTGCCCCAAAAGCAGCTGCAGATATTGAAATGTCATTGAACAAAACCGTATCTGCATTGACCGTGCGAAGATCGATTCAGAGATCAGGTACAAGTCTTGTACAGGTCGCAGAAAACCGCTTGTCAATAATATAAACAAGAAGAGATCCGATTCGCCAATGACTACAATAATAAGACAAACGAGTTTTGGGACAACGCTACTTTTTTCGGATAAGTCAAAATTTAACGTATTTGGCTCCAATGGACGTTTTAAAGTATGGAGAAAACAGGGTGAAGCACTTAACCCAAACAACACTATCCAGTAAGTGAAACACGATCGTGGTGGTGTTATGGTGTGGGGTGTATGGCGTCTGCTGGTATTGGAAATTTGGTGATAATTGACGAGATCATGAATAAGGAAGTACATTTAAATATTTTGAAGGCAAACCTTACACCAAGTGTGGAAAAACTGGGTGTCTCGGGCACATTTTACTTCCAACAACGATCTTAAACACATCGCCTTAGATGTTAAGATGTGGATCGCTTACAACACACCATTAGAAAAACGTCTGAGAAAACATGGGATAAAATATAAATGTCAGCTAAAAGAGTTACTTATATACATAATGGCTAGTGTGACGAGAAAGCTTGTGTAATACATGCAAAACTGTTTAAATGAGGTTTCGGCGGATTTTCCACTAATTATTAGGTAATGGTTTTGCCCAGAACATTAAAAAATTAAAAAAAATATCTTATATTTGTCAAGGGTACCAAGACGTTTGCAACACATTTTATGGAATCATATGAAATATTATTTTTATTTATTATGTTTAGTTGAATTTTGTTATTTTATTATTTTTTTTTTTTTTTTTTGTTAAAGTAAAGAACATCCTCCATTATACAGAAAAACCCTAAAGTATTTAAGATTTTTTTGAGGTAATAATGTTTTTTCTGAATATTTCGAAAGTGGTTCTTCACTGTATATTTTACTTTTAACTATTATTTTAAAATCCGTTATCTGAAAAAGTTATGCATAGTTTTTTTGTTTTTTGTGGAGCAGTTTTAATTCCCGAATAATCCTCTATAAAAGCTCTGCAGAATGCTTTTACCTGCAGTGAAGGGGAAAGAAGTTAAGTCACAATGTTTGTTGAAACAAAAGATATTAATCATCATATTAACTGCATGTACAGGATGTTCCAGATTTGAATGGAATTTCACTGGAGAATAATACCTTGGGTTCAGGCAGGAACAACATTTACTGGAGGTTGAGGTCTATTTTGACCCCATCCCGAGTTATGACATTAGATGCTATAACTTCTGATTGGCACCACCTACTACATTATACATATGTATGTAGTATTTTTTAAAAGTGAATAAAGCAGTCTTCTCGATTCCCCTTTGAAACTAAAAATCGTAAAGCTAAATCGATAACCATCTTTTGTTTTTTCAAAAACTAATAAGTTAACGGCAAATTAACGAACTTTTGTTAGGACCTCCGTACACCAAAGTATCATAAGGTTAATCGCAATCCTTTAAGCCTTGTATGCAATAAATTTTTCCAAAAATTCCTGAAATCAATATTTAGATTATACACAGGGTGCTGTACAGAAAGGTATACTATTTTGATAGGCCGCCATTTTGGTATAGGTTAGCTTCGACATTTTTCATTTGGCATTCGTGAAGTGCAAATGTGGCACATTTTTCATGGACGTTTTAGTGGTTAAAAGGTTTTATAAAACAAAATTATTATGTTAATAAATAAAGCAGTCGGTTATGTGCAAATGATAATACACAAATTTATCATGAGTCACCTTTACACTCTGAATAAGTGACAGTGTGATGTGATATTTGGTCTGGAGGAGTCATTGGACCGTACTTTTTCGAAGATGGTTTGACACCTGAATTAGATGTTTTGGGCTTCCTCAATATGTGGTTTCAATAGGATGGTGCCGCATCATATACAACCAACGCAATAATGCAATTACCCTATCAACTATTTTCAGACCGAATTAATTATATTAAAATGTTATGAAACATGTCATCAAAACAGGTCGCAATTGGTAGACGGACATCTGTCTGACATTATAAGCCAGACATAATTCTCGACCCTCAATAAAACATAAAGATTTATTCATTTTGTGCTTTAGGATTTTAATTATAATAAAGAAATAAAATAAAAAGTAAAATACGACCCGATCACGCCGCCGGTCCACAGCGCACACCAAACTGTCACCCGTGATGGATGCAATGGTGTCTCAACGATCACATTTAAATTCTCAGAAATCTAAATTTCGCAATTGTGTTTGTTTACGTAGCCACCGAGCAAGAAATGTGTGTCAAATTTTGTTCGACAAATCGGCGTTAACTTGTTGATTTCCTGGCACCCAATCAGTGTATGTTCTAGGCATTCTATGATACGAGTAATTCTCGAATGGAATCGCCGCAACTGGGAAATAGCTAGTTGTTTGCCCTAAAACCTATAAGGGGACACAGGATCTAACACTAAGATGCAACAATTTTAATGCGTTGAGTGGTGGTTAAACGGTTCATATTGTAATATGCGAGCTACGGCTCGAGTAGATAAAACGATATTCTGTGAAATTTATTTCTTTATTTTCTAGTCTATAGAACAATTCAAGTTCACACTATACTATTCTTCGCAAATTCTTTTCTTACAAGGTCTCTTTCCTCTCAAATCACTTTATCTCCTTTCAATTACTTAATTCACAAATCCAAACTAATTACTTCTTCTTGTTAACTCTCAACTTTCAATTTATCACAAAATTACAACTTCGCCCATTATCACTTTTCCAATCTCTTCGCCACGGTTCTAAAGCAACTGCCCGCTCTCGATCGCCATCTGTCCTTATATAGCAGAAGTTTCTGATAGCCAGAAACTTCTAGCAAATTCTTCGACCAAAAACAAAAATACCTAAAAACAAAATACCTAAAAATTCTGATGTAATAATTCCAAGATGACAATCATTTCGTGCAGTTATAATTCTCTCTTATCCGCGATATTATCCGTCTCTTATCATAGACATGAACTGTGGAGACTAACCGCAGACACGAACCCCGAATGAAAAGACACTTTGGAATGGGCTGGAGGAGCGTAGTTATTATTATGTTACAATATTGTAAAATGTGCAAGGCAGGAACTAACTACCTGTCACTATAGATGACAAATGTGAAATACCAACCTTAAAATGAATAACCGTTTAAGTTTGAAAATAATTACTTTTTAACAAAGAGCACCCTACACTCTTATATTTTCAATCTTTTAATCGCGGGATGTATATTTTCAAATTGTAACGCATACATACATATACTTATCTTTACTTCCTCGTAACACGAAAAAAGTATAAGTTGCACTCACCTGAAATAAGAAAGAAAATACTTTTATTGAATTTGTTATGCAGTATGTTTTAAATGTATAAATGAATATAAAAACAAATTAATGATACATAATCTTTTTTAACAAATTGGACAAAGGACATCTTCTAGATCATTTCTTGACCTATTTCTCTATGCTGGTATTGTAACTTACTATGAAAAAGTATAAAAACAAATTGCAAAATCAATTAAATCTGAATTTATGTTAATGCATTTCGTTGATTAAATTACAGGAAGAAAATAAATAAACATCATAGATTCTCATTTAAAAGTTCAAGACCTAAGCGTGCAGTCATTTTCTGAGACAGGCTTTTTATACTGTCGTTGTCGAGTATGTACATTATGTATGTATGTGAGCCACTCAGCCAGCCAGCACCTTACCGAAACGGATAAGATACTTTCCGGTGATCGCTGTTCCCGATAAGAATGTCATCGCAAGTTTCGGTCGTTGGCGCCACACTTATCGAGATAAGTAACATATTTACGTACACTTAGTAAAGCATTAAAAATGACATTGATAATGCAAACTCATTCAGAAAAAAAAAAAAAAAATACATAAATAGAATTTTGTCTCTGACCAATTTATTTCATTCCATTGATTAAATAATACCGTTGAATGGTTGAAGGGCGGATAACTCAGAATTGATTACGACAACACGATGGTGGACGTAAGAATTTTTTTTTTTTTTTTTTTTTTTTATCAATTATATACCGACTGTCCACAAAGAAGATACATATGCTTGTAGGTGTTAATTGTAGGACTTTCATAAATTAGTTGAGTTTTTAATGAAGATTCCTTTATTGATTAAACAAATAATATCTTAATACGGAACTTTTTTAAGTCATTAATGCTTCGTTACGCAATGTACCCGTATTCAAACAAAAATAATTACATCTATGGAAATTGGGGTCAGGGGTGGTAAAATAGAAATTTGGCCTATAGGTACGTACGAGTACTACGTATCTATATATTAATTTTAAAGAAATTACTGAGGTGCAAAAAGCCAACTGACTGACATTTTTTTGTTGTTTTCTTTTTCTTATTTAGTTACATTAATTATTAACCTATTTTGATGAAACTTTTTTGATGGTTTGAGGATTTTTCTGCGCACTTGAGAAATATTCAAAATTTCATACGCCTAGACATATTCTTACAGTCACGATAATATACATAGAAAGCAGTAGCTTGAAAAGGAACTTCCGCAATGCAAGCGAAGAAGTAATAACACAAGCTTCTCAAAAATTAAAAAAAAAGAGCAATGCACAATGCACCAAATATCCCTGGATGTTTCAATGTCAAAATCAGAAGGGTTGATATTTGTTTCACCGCCTACTCCATGTTAAACAGAAGCGGCGAAAATAGGTTTAGCGGTTAACGAGAGCAAAACAATATCACAATAGAAATCTACAATTTTAAGGTAGTTAAGGACTTTGTCTACTTAGGCTACGCTGTAAATTCAAATAATGACCCCAGCGAAGAATCACTCTTTCCAACCGCTGTTTTTTTGAGCTAAAAAGGACCTCTCCCGGACAACTGGAGTGACTTTATATAAAGCCCTCAACATCTATTCAGTCCTGCTATAGTGCGCAAAAACATGGATGCTATAAAAGACAGATGATAACAGACACTTATTGGTTGAAGTCCAGGCCTCGGATTGTAGCGCTATCTAAAGTAAAGTAACACCATGTTAGGACCATAGTAAGCCTGTAAGTAACCATCTGAGGCTAATCTAAGGCTTCTACGATTTTATACGTGGAATCGCCAAGCAAATTCATCATATTGCGATCGATGGAAGACATTTATGCATCACACTAGAAAAACACTTTATAATCGGGCATTTCTAGAGCCCTCGAACTCTCTTAGTGAAAACGACAACCGCGGAGACTACCAGTTTGAATTTGCATGACCACTTAGCTCTGGCAGTTAAACGTAACAGTAAACGATCGAAAAACTGAACTGTTTAAAGCTGCAAAAGATACCCTTAACGGAGATACCCTCATTTTAAAGATATGGTCAGATGAAAGTATACCCCATGATTAGAACCCCAGTACTATTCGTTCAAGCTATAAGAAACAAGATCGCCTTATCTGAGCCCATTACATTGGTATAACTTGGCCTCCTGAACATCGATTACAATTAGAGTTGTACAAATTGTAATCGATTACCGATTACATAATTACAAAATGTAATCTATTAGATTTCATATACTATTATTTCCTTGTTTGTAATCTGTAATTATCTTACCGAAATTACAATTACAAAGTATTTAATTGGTAATCATAAAAGATTCCACTTACTGTAATTTGTAATTGTAATCGGAATCAATTACAAGTAATGTAATTATATTTAAGTTTCAAGAATGTAAGGTGGGTGGTTGATTTTTTAGGGGATATATGGTTTGAAAATATGAAATGTGGTACAAGTGGTTGATATTTAGAGGATGTAAGGGTGGAAATTATTGGTGGGTGCCCGTGGCTCTGTTGCTAAGTGCGTGTTCACTGAGCGGGAAACTCAAGTTTCGCTTTCCAGAAAACACCAAACGTTTTTCACAAAGACAAACTCACTCGGGAGTAAAACCGTCATGAAGGTGCGTTAAAATCAAAAATGTATACACATCCCTATTTATATGTCCTGGGATAGGAAATTTTGATACATAGTTTATAACATTGAGAAATAATAACAATGGACCCCAAAAAGTATATATATTTGTGGTCAGCATTGAAAGTTAAGTCGATCATCTCCTTCCGCCTGTTCTTATCCGTCACAGGCCGTCCGTATGTCATCAGTTTTTGGACCTAAAATTTTGACCTAGGATACAAAATTTGGTATATAAACTTCTTATAACCCTAAAGCAGTATAAGTGTAAACACTTTTAAAATATTCCCACAGACACGCCCACTCTAAAAAAAAATATCGTTTTTATCAAAATTTTTGTTAGAAATTGAAAAATATTGTCTAGGTAAAATATGTAAACATTATCTTTCTCTACATATCGCTCATACATTATACATGGCCACGCCCACTTTTTGAGCGCGTTTTCTTAAAAAGAAAAAAAACAAAACAGATATATGCAGCTTTTTCAAAGCTATTTGTGAATCTTATTGTGAATATCTCATCAGAATCCGTGAACTTCTGTTACAAATTGTAGGAGCCACACCCATTAAAATTTCTTAAATATCGCGGAAATATCCTCTATATACATAGAACGATATCACTGCATTAGCCACACCTATTAAAATTTCTTAAAAATTGCGGAAATATCCTCTATATAAATTAATTTTATTTACCGGGTTTTATTAAAAAAAATTAAACTTTATTGTTTATTCAAATTAAACAATTCAAACTTAGAACTGACAACAAAATCTTTTCTTAATTCTACCTAAACTTTACTCTGCCCGAAATGCCATGGGAACCAATGCGAAGTGTGTTTCCCGTACTGCAATTGGATCCGGTGTCATATTCCTGTCTGGGTGCAATATTATATTATTTTCTAGGTTGCGCGTGCATTCATGACGAATTTACTGCTGACGTTGCTGCGCGTGGATTTGCAAAGAATTTAATGTTGATGTTATTAACTTATACATAAAAAGATATCATTGCATTTGTTTTAAAAATTTCGCAACGCCACGTTCACTTTATTAGGCGAATCGAAATTGAGAGGTTTCAAAATTCAGGATTCTACTGTAGTAAATGAATAGCGAATACAAGTAATTATGTAATTACTGATTAATTAATTGCGATTACAATGTGATCAAAAATATTGATTAGATGCGATATTGATTACCAAGTAATTCAGTTACCTGGTAATTTTAATTACAGTAATTGTTCGAGTAATTGATTACTTTTGTAGTTGATTATGTCCAACTCTGATTACAATCTGTCTAGTTTGACATGAAGTAGAACGTTTTTCAACGAACGATTGGACCTGAGGAATCGACAATCGGCCAAATCTTCACCATCCGCCAGAAGGATAATGGTCTTGAATACCAATTTTACAGCATAAATAGGGATGAACAATATTGAACCATGTCTAGTCTCGGTATAGGTATTTTATGAATTCATACGTCTGTGCAGAACAGCAATACAAATGCAAAAAGACATTCTCTTTACCAAAAAGGGAAGCTATAACCTTAAGTCGGTCGCCTCAAACTTGAATACAATAGTTTAAAGAATCAGCATATATGATAGTTTCAGATTGAAAAAAATCACCCTATAGTCAAAGCTACATTTAGGCTTACGAACAGTAAAGGGGAATTTCTCTTGGTATGATGGAAGCATTCGTATGAATCGCAATATCAAGAATACCCACTTAAAAATGATGATTAAAATTATTTGAAATGGAAAACATAACTTCTGTAAAATTGGCCAAGTTCCAAACTCGATCACGGAGATATAGCAAATTTCCGTCTGGGCTCCACAGAACTTAAAAGAATATACCCGAAATGGCAAGCTGCCATTACTGGAGTGATTCTCAATAGCCCGTAAGCCCATAATTAGCAACATTCCATAGCCTTTACCCAAGCTCTGTGTCTACATCCGGCATAGACAAAAAGCGATTCCTAAAGTTTACCGACCCATTGCCTATTAAGATAATAAAAGGTATTTATCACCAAAAAATTCATGTGGTTCTCACATTAATACTCAATTAAGAATTATGTTTTTAGTTCATTAACACAGATATATTAATTTCTATTTTTAGTTTAATTACTCTTGACTTCGTTTATATAACTTAAGTGCGATAGGGGGTATCTTCGAGGGAGGATATTTGAACAGGAGATGCATTCGTGATTATTGTTGGAATGTAAATTAGTAAATTATAGAGAACGTTTAGTTAGATATTTTTCATAATTTGTATATGAAAAATATTGTATTGTAAATATTCTACTACATTTAACTTAAACACAAATCATTCGTCGCAGAACAATGCTATAAGCTACAAGTAATTCACCATTATAATAGGCCTTTGCCTTTCCAAAAGAGTGACAGCGAAAGCATATCAAATTAAAAGTCTAATTTTCATCTTCCTTTAATGACTGAGGAAATAATTATTAAAAGTGTATCTCCTCAAGAGATAAGAGATTAATAGTATCCCCTCAAGATATTATAGCGCAACCTCTCGAAATTGCGGCGCAATTAGAAAACTATTTTTTTTTCTCCGGAAAGTGTTAATCGTTCTTCTTGCAGGAAAGTGTTCACAATATGAATAGAATTCATAATGCAGTTGCAGCAAAAGATTGTTTGTTGCTCTGTATGTATACGTATGAATGATTTCAATGAAAAAATCCTTGGAATCTCAGCAGTGGCCTAAGACATATTAGAACTAGATTTTGTTGCCAGATGACGCAATAAATGCATTAATGTTTATTAGCACCTTAATCAAAAATCACTAGATCTTGATTTTGATTCGAGACAAAAACAAATGTTATTCCTGGGATCTTAGGAGTTTTCTTAGATAAATTAAAATTAGATCTTGAGCAATATTAGCACACATTTTAGTTACCAGCAAGGCAAACAACTGGTAAACTTATTGCCTCAAAAAGTGACCTTCGAAGACATTTTTTTTTTTTTTTTATAATTTGCACGTGTTAAAGGTGATATGGGTACCCTTATACTAATTTTTAGAACACGTACGTTTTTATGGAAAGGGGAAGACACAGAGAGAAAGACAGAGTGGTGTGGTTTGAAACTCAGGTGGTATTAAGTTTCTGTAAACTCCAAGGGTGGCTGTCCAGATAACTGGGGAGTATTTTGTTTGTTTTTCGCTATCATTGTCGTTGCTTATGATTCACAGTATTTTTTTCCGTTCTCCTGAGGTCATCATCACGATCAAGTTGCATTTTGCCATATGACCACCCTACTGCCAGTGTTATGCCTTCACAGTAGAGTTGACTTAGCTTTCGCAAGTGATCGACTTTTTATTTATTTCGTGCGAAATAAATAGATGATTCTTGACATCAGGATTCGAACCGTGAATCAACAGCGTGACAAGCGATGATGTTACCACTGCACCACGGCCACCCTCATGTCATGCTGGTCATGTGACATATTCCGGGTTACTGGAATATGCCACGCTTCACTTTGACAAAACCTATTTCAAAATGATCCCTAGCAGAGAACATAGGGACCACAGTCCTTGCGGAAACCACAAAAAAGATTCACAATGACGGCTGCAAACAGTGCTGCCAATAAGAACAAATTTTCAAATTCATTATAAAAAAATATATTTATTCGCACACAAAAAGGTTAGGCCAGTTATATTTAGTCATCTTGTTCTCATCTAGTCAAACGAAAAGTCTCTCGAGCACACTTCACACGCTCAGGCCAACCAGGAACGTCTGCCTAAACATGCTGAGAAAATACGAGTACCTACAGTGCGTACGTACCACAGGATGCGGTGTATGGCTTTAGTTTTTCACCAGGCAAGAAAACCTCAACATTTTTATGGTAAATACACTTTTATGATCTAGAAATACAGCTTCAACAAAAACTTAACCACGAAACTAAACACTAAGAAAGAATGGATTCACAAATCCACGATAAATACCCTCAAAGATGTTAATATCAAATAGTATATGGGTGGATCGAGGATAGTTTAGGAGACATTGGCAAGAGTGTTCGGGAACCAATGGGCAAACTCTTCAGCATCTTTTAAGTGGATATTTACGCATTTAAAAAAAGTGTGTGCTCCACAGAAACTATTGCAAGCAGGACATTGCAGTGAACGGACATATAATCTTAAAATAGCTTTGATGTGCAGTTGTGGTTGTTTTCTTTACGAGAAAGAGGAAGTTGATCGGTCCTATTCAACCAATATTCAAAGGTGTCACAATCCGACTCTCCAACAAAGTAAAATAGTAAGGAGCGCTGTCAGTTATCTTACATCGGGTTTATCACAATACGGATATACACGGCAATGATAAAATACTTCTTAGCATACTCGTATACATTGGTTGTTTGGTGGGAAAAGCTATGCTCGGCTGTACTAAAGTTTTCTCTAGCACGTCCCTCCTATTAATATTTATATCATGAGAAAAATTATTAAAGCTATCTTCCATTGAAATATAATTCACCCTAGAGTTTTAATGAACTTGTCGCGACAAATATTCTTCCTCCTCCTCCCCATCCTGGTACAATGTCACCATTGTGCAAATTTAAAGTCGACTTTATTCGAATTTGAACCAGGAAAGAATTCTAGTCAAGAGTCTGGTGTTGGCGCCTTCGTGGAGGACGACAACTTTAGGCCAGTTAGACGAACATGCATTTGTCTTTCAATCCTAATGAGGATTACGTGGAAAGGGGGATTATCTGTTTTGACAGCCAGGGTACGCTTAAGGTCTTGCTCAACCCTCTAACCAGCTCTGAATTCGGTCGCAAAATTGAACTCACTGAGTCTTGTTCGGATCCCAGGTTACAATAAGATTCCGGGGCAAGTTAGATATCCGATGAACTTGCTGGACACGACCTGAACCTACGTTGGGTCTTTCTACGTCCTCGATCGGAGCTTCCATTGATGGTTGGGTTTCCGATGAGCAAAACCTTGGGTGGCATGACTCTTTAGGATGTAGAGGTAGGTAATAAGTATAATATTTATTGACATCAAGCTCTAAGAAGTTTTTATGAAACCAGATGGAGAAACTATTCAGGTCACCCTTCAGAAACGGAGTAGATCTAAAGATTTTCATTCCAGAAGATCGGAGTTCTAAGATAGCTGCTTTGTCCGATACTGAAGATCTAAAATAGACTTTGTATTTGCGGTCTGCTAGGTACGATTTGATGCATGAAATAAACCGCAGCTAAAAATCAAGGGCTTTTAGCTTAAAAAGAATAATTTGGTGAGAAATTTTTGTCAAAAGCTTTACTAAAAAATCTACTGCAGCGATGTAGACTGTCATCGTGCAAAGCGTTTAGTGTACTATAATGAATTCGCTAATGTTAGTCGTTGTTGCCTGCCATTAAGATATCCATGTTGCTGCGTGGAAAAGATTGGCTTGCAGTAAAAGAACATGATGCTCTCGAAGGTATGCATAAGAGTTTAGCAATTAGCCAGTAATTAGATACTTAGTAATGTAAGCGTCCTTCCAAAGTTGAGATTTAACTTCTTGGGAGATTAAGTTGAAGTATATTCTTTTTAATATAATCCAGTCAATGATTGTTAATCTTATTAGCAATCTTTTTTTTTTTAATTTGCGCGCGCCAAAGAGGATATGAATACTCTTATACTATTACAGGACACGGGCGTTGTGAAGAAGAGAAATAGAGAGAGAGAGAGAAAGAAAGATTTAGTGTAGTGGTTTGAAACTCAGATGGTATTAAGTTCCTGTAAACTCCAAGGGTAGCGTCCAGATGACTGGGGAGCTTGTTTGTTTTTGCTTTTTGTCGTTGCTCATGATTCACAGTATTTTTTTTCCGCCTCCTGATGTCATCATCCATATGACCACTTTACTGCCAGTGTTATGCCTTCGCAGTAGAGTTGACTTAGCTTTCGCAATTGATCGACTTTTGTTATTTATTTCATGCGAAATAAATAGATGATTCTTGACATCAGGGTTTGAACCGTGAACCAACAGCGTGACAAGCGATGAAACTAACGGGGTTTATGAAGAGTTTTTCAAATAGCAGAAATAATAAAGGTCAGATTCAAGAACGTGGTCAGCGAACGACTGGCTTAGGAACTCAACGAAAAGGTTTTAGGATCTGTCGAAGATGTATCCAACAATTTGAAAGTAGATGGATAGAAGTAAGATATTCGTTCGCCGGTAAAAAATTGGAAAACAAATCAAGGTATTCAAGATAGAGATTTTCGCAGAATTCAGATTGGGATTTAAGATATGATTGCCATATCTTGTTTCTGTTTTTGCAAAGGGAGCGTAACTCTTTGTTATGGGACCGATTGGACGAAACAAGCAAAGATCTCAGTGTAAAATATCGCGAGAGCATTGTCAATGAGTAAAAGTCTTACGTTAAGAAGTAAACTATTTAGTTAAAGTAATAAGTGTACTCTTTGACTGGGTTTAAGCTAACGTTATATGAAAAGATTAGAAATGAAGGGGTGAAAGCGATCCTTCGTCGAAAGCATATGATTGCTCTCAGAGACGTTGAAGTTATCGACGTCGGACAAGAAGATGAGGTTAAGTCAGAGTCAGAGAGGCAATCAGTTAGTAAGACTTTCTCGTCGAAGGTGACATTGGAGACATAATGGGACTCATCATCAGATTGAGTCCATTGAAGATGCGGAAGATTAAAGTTCTCAAAATAACGGCAAACTAATACGAGGCAAACTAATAAGAGCTTCAAAATGAGTCGGTACTGCTTCTTTAAAGGTATCCCTTCCTATTCACTAGGTATTCCAGTGAAAAAGTTCAATAAATTAGATTTCAGTTTATAGTAGATGCAAACTTCAATGAAATGTCCCGGAAATTCATTAATGAAACCCACAAGAGTTCCTCAAGATACATAATTATGAGAAACTCCACTCTCAAGCTACCGTACCACACAAAACAACGTAAATTGCATCCAAATCGCACTCTTAATGTGCGGCCTCATTTATAGATTGTGCCGCACTTATTATGAACGACTACGGACCGGCATAGGGTAATTGATTATCTCAATCACAATACAAATTTTTAAACTTTAAGTACACATTAAAATGTACTGATAAAGATGTATAAACATTTACACGGCGACAACAACACGCACTTTGCTGGGTTAAGTGTCTTTTTGTTGAACTGATGAATGCATCTTCTTAGCATATTGAAAGATTCAAGTGGGAATACACTTATGATGCGTTCCGCTAGGGTTCTCAAGTGGCCACAAGTAGTTTTGTTGGTTATAGTTTTCATATACAACACAGTTTATGCGTTCACTTCTGAAAGATAATTAATTTTCTCGCCCTCTGCATCTGCATCGGTTTGGTGTCAGCCGAAATAAAATATGAACTTGCCAAACATGTGGTCGAAATATAAAGTGAATTCTTTAGAGAACCATATTAAATCGTAGACAAAGAGCAAACTATTATCAACTATTGAGTGAGTGTGAAATTTGTGTATCTAATGAAACACATGTGAGTGGGAATTTAAACACATGTGGTATTCCCCAGATAGACATGGAATGTTAAATGTTGTTTAGTTAAGCTTCTGAGGGAAACCGAGTTGGTTTTTTTTTTTTTTTTTTACGAAACAATTTAGTTGCGCGATAGTTTAGAACTTGAAAATTGAATCTCTATTGCGCTATATTTATTCTTATTTGTTTATGAGATTGTGACTCAACCGAAGGCTTTCGTAGATAAGTCCATGTATTTTATGTTCAGATAGGATTACCACTATACTGTTTAAACTTGTATTTGTTTATTTTTATGTCATGTCAGAATCGTGTTGATTGGCAAAATATTACTTCACATTTGGTGATTATTCAAAGAAATTTTGATGTGCATTTTGTAAGACTAAAATGCTGCTTTAGACAGGGGACAACACCGAAATAAATAGGAACAGACAGATAGCCATGGAAACAGTAATTTCTGAACTATGAACATTTTATGAGTTTTCGGAATTCTTTGTCAACAAGGATTCTTTATCTAAAATTTATGAATTACGAGGAAGACATAAAGTATCCGTTACCAGGTACCAATGACGCTAGAACACTATTGTTGGTTCTTCACAGTTGAACCTTTTTTCCATTAATTCTACATTAAAAAGTAGAGAAAATTATGGAGATACAGGAATTCATAAAATTCATAAACTACAATGGGGTAATTCAGAGCCAAAGTAGAACTATATCCAGTTTTTATCATTTCGAGACAAGTAGACATTGAAAGCATCACCATTGCAGAGCGGAACGTAATGTTTGGCTAACCATAAATATTCTGAGAGAAATTACCTAATCAGCAAAGCAGACGACATCGAAATTGATTCCGCTGTTCTTGAGTTATACGCATACATCGGATAAAACTCAACAACATAGCACTTCATTTTATATCATTAGAGATACCAAGAGTGGCAATGAGGGCTAAATACAAGGGAGAGAGTAAGGAAAGCTATGATAGCTCTCTCTACTTGTAGCAGTCTATTTGGAAAAACTTGGGGGCTCAAACCATGTCATTTTCTGGCTCTACACAGCAGTTGTGGGTCCTATATTGACACACAGCAGCCTAGTATGGTGGCCAGCCGCAAGTAAGGGCACTAATCTCAAGATACGAACCAGAGTACAAAGAATGGCGTGCATTGGTGTCACAAGAGCTATGAGAACCACACCAACTGCAGAATTAAAGACTATACTGAATCTATTACCTTTAGATCTATTTGCACAGGAATCTGCAGCTAGAAGTTCTCTAAGATTAAGCCAATCTGCAGGTTGGAGGTCAAGCTTGACGGAGCATGCGCAAATTTTACGCAAACACATGGGCGGAAATGTTAGCACCGACTACGTAGTGCCCTATTTAGACTTTCATAAGCCGTTTTCCAGTTCATTTCTGAGTAGGGAAGAATGGGAAACTAATATCCCGCTAAATGATAACTACATCTCCATCTACACTGATGGATCAAAGATGGACGTGGAAGTAGACGCAGGGATTTTTTCTGAAAAACTCAATTTGAACAAGTTAATTCGACTTCCGGAGTATAGCAGTGTTTTCCAAGCGGTCTTGGCGGTGACAACAGCTGCCCGAGACGCTGCAATGAAAGCTATACCACACTATGATTTTACCTTTTTCATTGACAGTAGGCAGCTTTAAGAGCGATTTCGAAAAAAAGATCGAAGCTTGTGCGACGCTGTCGCGAAGAGCTACGGGTTCTTGGTACGCAACACAATGTAAAGCTCTGCTGGGTACCTGGACATAATGACCTTTCAGGTAATGAAAAAGGCTGACGAGTTGGCAAGGGAGGGCTCAGCACTAAATCCTGAACGAGCTGACTCATCAATTAAGATATGATTGCCATAGCAAATAGCCGATGGAGATCACTAGAATCCTGTGTAATTACAGCTCTACGATAAAAATCGTACCGAGCAAATTCTACACTTCAACAGATATACCTTATCTGGTCTAGTGGGGATGATAACTGGACATAACTTGTTGCGTTATCACACAAAGAAATTGGGAATAAACGGATATCATATATACGTATGTAGAGGCTGCGGCAATGAGGATGTACATGAAGAAACACCTCACTTCCTGTGCCTTTGTCCAGGACTCTACCACCTTAGATTCAGAATACAAGGTAAATATTTCTTCCAAGACTTAGAAGAACTATTAAATGAAAGCGACACTCCTACCGCATCTAACACTGTTCCCAATTATCTGGTTCTTACTCGAACCAGCGTGTGCTCCTTATGAATCTCGTTAAGTCCATCATCGAAACATGTGCCACCTCACCCAGTTCTGCGAAGAGTCTGTTTCCCATATGGAGGAGGCGACGGTTGTGGAGATTAGAGCAATCGGAGAGTAGGTGTTTGATGGTTTCTATTTATTTCTCATCTTGATAGCTCCTATAGTAGTCCGGGGGGTTTATGCCCAGCCTTTTGGCCTTAGCGCCGATTGCACAATGTCCCGTCAGTACACCTATCAAGATGCGGATTTCCTTTTTGCCCATAGCTAGTAAGCATTTGGTTCTCCTCTCATTTAATTGTGGCCATAGGCTGCGGGATATAACACAATCCCCCCTTGATAACCAAGCATTGTTGGTTCGTTCGGTTTATATTCTCTTTCATTGCACCAATACGGATGTCTATTTATGTGTGTACATGCTCTGTACCTTGTGCTAATCCTTTTTTTGACTAGTTCATCTGCTATCTCATTCCCTTCTAAATCACTATCTCCGGGAACCCAGCAGAGATTGACAGCATGGACATTACTAAGTTTGTTCAGGGTTTTACGACATTTCAGCTTGAAAGACACTGCATACATCTGGGAGTTTGTATGAGTCTTTAATCTGTGATGGTTCGCAGAATAGTCCTACTTTTTTGCATTGCATTACATTATACAAGTGCTCCATAGGTAAGTGTGGGTCTAATGATCGCTGTATACATCCAGTGGGTTACATTCGGATTCATACTAACACTAGTGTCAGTTGAAAATAATTGAACTCGAATAAGACATGGGGAGGGGCTTAAAACATATTCGAATCATTTTTCTCATACGCCTAACTGAAGAACCACTTAACGGATTTTGATGAAATTTGGATTTTGAATTAAGTAAGATATGGTGGGGTGACCTTCTACCCCACATATTCCAATATTTTCACTGCTTATGCTAGTAGATTTGTTACAATTCTTTCCTTACCTCATCATAAATGTACATACTCTCATATTTTTTCAAATTTTTCGGAGATAGAGGAGGGAACCTCGCCTTTGCGATGGTTTTTGAACTTTTTTGTTTTTTGTTTGCTGTATTGCTTGTATGTATTATAATTAAGAACAAAATTTCAGATTTGTATCATGCCATTTCTAAAACTTAAGGGGCTATGCAGTTTATCTTTTAAGTTAAATCCTAAGTCTAAGGACCCAACTTTACACAATCATAAAAAAAAACTTCCATTCTACTCATACGACTTGTCTTCCATGGACTTCTGAGTGATTTCATATTATGTAAATAAGAAAATTAGAATTTCTAAAATGTCAACTTTATTAGGTAATTTCAAAAATGCCTACAAAATGAGACATCGCCAAAAGCATTATTGGCAACAAAACAGCCCACCGATAGTATGTACTCAAGTGAAAACATTAAGTTCACCATATGCGTATGTGATGTATAAAATTAAAACTGTATACATAAAACCCA
Source organism: Pocota personata (assembly GCA_963082735.1). Lineage (NCBI taxonomy): Eukaryota > Metazoa > Arthropoda > Insecta > Diptera > Syrphidae > Pocota > Pocota personata. The sequence goes on from OY720430.1 coordinate 55,936,931, forward strand.
AATACGTAGTATATGCTGTCCACCCAATACAAAAAAAATGTCGCCATATGCTCCGCAACCCAACCTATTGAGTCTGAATTCTTCTTATGGCCAATAATTTTTGTTTTCGGGATCCATCTTTGCAAACACATAAACATAGGTACACATACAAATACCAACGAAGGACACACGCGAATAAAGCTATTCAAATGCCCTTATGTATGACAAACATGTCCTTTTTTTGTAATGTACACATGTTAAACGCAAACGTGACTACGTGTAGCGAAATCCTTAGCTTGTGGCAAGGTTGAATGCTGGCAATGAACGATACCAGTAAAACTACCGAGAAAACACAGTTTCCAAAGAGAGAGCAGAAAAATTAGTATGTTCTCTGTGGATATTCGGCCTCTTACATTTCATAATTATTCCATGTTTACCAAAAGTCTTAAGAGATGAGAAAAAAACTTTACACTCGAACGAAATCCTTGAAGAAGAAAAAAAGCTACATCTTAACATAACATTTAATGCACGAAAACTTGGTCGAGGAAAATAAATAACAATCGGATCGTCGCCAAAGAAGTTTTCTACATGAAGAACGCTAGTACATCTACAATGGGAAAGTATCCTTTTATGTATGTCATTAATGGGTATGTTATGTACTGATGTTGGGTTAAAAAAAAAACTTTTAGTTAGTGTTGTACAAGGACTAATTCCAATTTCATGTTTCGAAATCTCTCCGAATGCATTTTATACGGGGTCTTTCGAAGACAATTACTAAGGAATGCGATATTTTTGTCCTTAGGGAGTTGTCTAATCGAAAAAAAAAACGTAATAAAAATATGCTGATCTGTCCAAAGAGTTTATAACTACATAAATTTTTTTTATTTTTTAAGGCTATGTTGTCTGGCGTTAAAATCTGTGCATAAACGTTTAAGATTACTGGGAAAACAAGTCGATTGCATCTACAATAAATACACGAATAGGTCTTTATTGTATTGAGCACACAATTTCACTGGAAGAAATTAAGGTCCATTCACAGCTCAGCGACCGGCGAATGGGCGAACTACGAACAAACCATTTTTAGTACATTTAAAGGCACACACTTGACAACTTTACTATTCCAAAAGAACAGAACTTAATTTATCTATCGATTAATATGAAAAAGTTAAATTTTAATTAGTTTCTGCGAAGAAATTAACAATTCGCTGATTTTTTCACGAATAGGCGAATACTTCTTGCGAACTGTCAAATTTGATTCCACACACGTGGAACGCAATCCACAATCCAGGGTTTAACCTCACAATTCTTTTGTTTTATTCTGGTGGTAACGAATGACAAGTGAAATTCGCATATTGCTGCGACTAGAAAAAAAGTAGCTGTGAATGAAATGTCAAAATTTGCGAATATTCGCTCGTTCATCGCTGAGCTGTGAATGGACCTTTACTGTGTATTTTCGATTTTTGCAAATTCCCCATACATTACTTCATACACAGACATGAAACACAATGCAAAAGAATCAATGCCAATAGACCGTATCTTTTTCGCACCACAACTCCAAGTAAGGACGAAAATGTTGTTCAACTCTAACCCAATAAAGTGGCAGGAATCGACAGCATGACCAATCCGTCCACCGCCACTTTCGCTTCTGTTTAATAACATCTATACGTTTCTGACCAAGTCTTTCATAAAGCTGTTCATTTGAGATACGGTTTGACCAGAACACCCGTTTTTGAGACAAGGATTAACAAAGGTTTGCAGCTTTGTTGTGACATTGGTTGAACACTTTCCGTATGATGCACCAATATAATAGCACTGAGCTGATTGCACAGCTTTTAAAGATCCTAGGCAACAAACCAAACGCAACCTTTGCTTTTGCGATCCAACTGGTTACCACTATCAACCGAGACAATACTTTCAAGGTATCAACAATTTTGTGAGAGTCTCGACGTGTTAGCCAGAAATGATAACTATTGATGGGTTTCTTTAGGTTTGCCTCTGTCACCAAACCGGTGGATATTTGGGTGCAAGTCCATTCGACTATCGATATTCAGTAACTGAATGATTTCAACTATCGATTGATTTCGTTCATTCATTCATTCAATTAAGTAAATAAGAGCTTCGCACGCAGATCTTAAGAATAAATTCCGACATTTTGGAAGATTGCGTATATAGGTACGTATGTACAGTTTTCAAAAATTGTGAAAATTCAAAACCTAAATTTTCGATGGTTTATAATTTTTTTTATAGAACGCACATTCTTCGAGATATTTGATTTAAAAAACAATTTGCACCATTAACTTCGTGGTAAAGTCGGACATTTCGAATTGCGTACCTACAATTTGCAGAGAATTTTGAAAAATCCGGCACCCATCTTGTAGAGAATTTGAAAACTTTAAATTTGGATCGTAATCATTTCATTCGTACGACGCACGCCATTTTCGAAATATTTGCATTCAAAAACGATTTCCATTAACTTCGGGGAAAAGTCTGATATTTTCGAAGTCTGTGAAGCTTACTCAGCTCACTCAGTAAAGGCAGGTACATACTTTCCTTGAAAATATAACTTGTCTTTAGCTTATTTGCAAAATTTGAGATAGTATTCACATGTTTGTATAGTTAATTTCTAAGTTTGTTTTTTAAAAAGCCAATTTTCTGGAAAACATGGTATAAACATGGTGACATCACTGATACCTTTAAAAAAAGTTAACGTACTCAAATTTTTGAGTGTATCAAGCCTTCTAAAGAAGGCAGAAAGCAGCTTAAATATGATCAACACTCAAGAAGACCACCAGCGTCAACCAATGCGAACAGGTGTTAGGTGGGGATTGACGAATTTCTATCACGGAAATAACGAGTAGCTTATTTCTTATGGATCATTCCACGCGATTTAGACTGATCTTTTAGGACTTTCCAAGTATTCAGTACATGGTTCAAAGAGCTAAAGCTACGGTTTTGCTTTTAAACAAGATTCAGGCAGACGACTTTTTTTGCTTGCATAGTAACTGGGGGGGTGAAACTTATGTAGATCTACCATTCTGATCCCGAGTCCAAAATGCAATCAAAAGAGTGGTCACCAAAGGACCTACAAAATTCAAAGCCGAAAGGTGAGTACAAAAAGTTATGGTCACAGTGTTCTATTATGCACTTTTTGGAGCATAAGAGGACGATAACAGCAACTTATTGTGTTTAGGTTTTAGGACAAGTAAAAATCGGAATTCAGAATAAACAACCTGGAAAGCTCCATCAGTGTGTCTTGTTTCATCACGATAATGTTCCAACCCGAGATGTTTTGATGGAATTGCGCGAGTTCCATGCTGGCTGACTGATAGGCTCCATGCGATTATTTTTTTATTTCTGAAATTAAAAGAGGACATCAAAGGGAAAAAATGGAAATCGATAAAGGTCGCTGTACAGTCCACTTTAATGTGGTTTTCGTTGAAGTATGCGGCCTTTTGTAAAGAAAGTCTGGAGAAATTTAAGAAACTTCGGCGGACTTTGTGTTTTATTTTACCAGTTAGATTTCCTTTTGATGTACCCTCGGACACAGCTTCCAATCTCAAACAAACGACAGCCTAGTCCTACATCTCTTAAGTTCTCGCAATCTGATAGGATAGCTATATTTGAAAGCTTGACAATCATTCATACCTTTTCTCCATTCGTAAGGGAAGATTTCGATCTCTTGACACCTCAGAAAGAAATGCGAGTCGTAACAATAGATGAAATCATTATGACCCTGAGAGGAAACGAAAATCTATTCAATGGAAACAAATCGAGATCAGATCCACCAAAAAAGTTCAAAGTCACCTAATCGGATGGAAAGGTGATGGACTGTAAAGGAATCCTATTGATAGAATATAAAGCAAAAGTTGAAACAACCAACCGGATAGTCTATGTTGATACACTGCGTCGACGGAAGAGAGACAAGCAACGACAAAGTTTCGTTGCATACGGTTCAAGTTGACAAAGGCTGCTATACGAGAATATGGGGTTAAAGAAATCAAGCAGCCACCCTACAATCCGGACTTCTCTGAAAGATTTTTCAATTTCCCGCCGATGAAAATTTAAGGACAGCAATAAATGAAGAACCTTTATTTTCAAAGAAAATTACAGAAAAATAAAAAAATATTTCAATAGCAACAAAATAGAAATTCTTTGGGTTAAGTGCACCACATCGAGGGTCACTTCAAAGCAACCAAACAACCAACCAACCATTCGCAAATACTTGCCTCTTGCTCTCTAATATTAATTTAAGGAAACCATTCAGAAATGAGAAAATAAAAAGCTTTTCCTTGCAGTTCCTATAAACTCTCTACTTTAAATAGAGACAGTAATTAAAACCGTCGAAATTAAAGTAAATTTATAACTAGGAAGCGCCAAAACTATCATAACATCAGAATGTTCAAGGACATAAATTTGAGTAGATACTGCGTTGATTTAGCATTCGTTTATAAGAATACTTTTGTCTTGGATTTATTTTAATACATTGAATAGGGCTTAATTAAAGAGAACCTTAGTCACACAATATTTAAATACAATTTCATAATCCAGGCATAGATTAATGTGCTTAACCACCATAACTTAACACTCAATTGTACGAGTATATATTTATAAACGTAAGACATAACTCGCCATAGTGAATGTAGTCTAACTCTTTGTACACCAAGTGTCACGTCGCCTAGAATGTAATTTCATACCAAAGTATGTAATTGCTACTGCTGAGTGATTTCGAGAGGTACAACGAACGGTAATTAAATCGAAAGTGATGAATTAATGATAGTAACTCTTTTGTTGGATAAACAAACAGCATCTGGTTATTAAATAATGAGGCTTACATACTTTTTCCATGTCGTTAGAAAAAACAAAACAGCACTTGACACGCGAGCTATTTTTTTACCGGGCAAAATGTAGCCGATTGAATTAAAAAATCGATATCTCTTGAATGTGGTGCCCTATTTTAGTAAATCGTTTTTTAGTGAATGGGTCGAATTGCCAATTGAGTGCGTGAGTGACATCCGATTTGCATTTATGCAGGCCTTGAGTTGCTCTGGCCACTCATCGATCGCAGCACGCACCTCGTCCATTGGAAAATTGTCCACTGCACGGATAAGTACGCACTTCAAGGACTCAATATTTGAGTGTGGAGTAGAATAAGCCATCGCCTCTAAAATAGACCAGGCTGTGGTCTATTTTAGAGGCGGAATGAGGTCTGAACGACGTAAAGCTTTCGATCTTTCATTCCGTTTTTGCTTTAATTAGGTTGTGAGAAAGTGGCCAGTGTGTCTCTTGTCGTACTCGTATATGCGTTGCGTCCAAATCTTGTTTAATAACGCGAAACACGGATTCTGCGATATCTTAATTCTGCTTTCTCAGCGGTTTCCGATTAATCCTGGCTTTCATCGCCTGTGGAGTTCTGACAGTGCGAGGGCATCCAGATCTTTGACGATCAGTTACTCCACCAGTGTGCTCAAACAATTTAACAATTACAGTTACAGCGAATTAACCGGTCGCAAGGTCCGGGAAATATCGCCTCTTTTCATATTACACTTGTGAAGGCCAATTACCACAAAACGGTTTTCAATATCGCCCCACTCCATATTTACAAACAGCTTTTGTGTAAATCTTTTTGCGTGTTAACTTAATTATAAATGTCACTCATTGCATACCTGTCAATATAAAATGGATGTGTTCAATACTAGTTTCACGATGAGTGCGTTTAAACAAAAAAAAAATGCATTTGCCGACTGACAGATGTAATTTCAATGAAAATGGCGTTGAGCAAAAAGGAAAAAAAAATACTGCATTTCAATGCAATAATTGCATATCAATCAACAAAAGTACTCTATCACTGATGGAGGGATGTCAAATTGCAATACTCTAACCTCGATCACTTACGCGGTATTGCCAAACACATATTATCCAGTCACGTAATATTTGTTCACTGATGCGGTAATTCGACGCCAGGGTAATTTTCGATTTTATATCTTGCACCTGTTAAACACTCATAAAGCTTCGAAGCGAACTATGATAGGTGCAATTCCTCGGTAATGTACGAGGGGCGGCTGGTGTTGTTCGCGGCCTGAGATACTCAACAACGAGTCATCTTCTCATTAGTGATAACACTAACTGCGGTCAATAATAATCTCATTTTGTTATTATCTGTTGCAGGATAAACATCACCATGTCAGCCTAAATCGGAAATTCTCGCAATTTTGAGCACCGCGTCGTAAAAAAAGGAAAATCGCCTAAAGAAATTTTCGAAGACATGTCATGCCTGACTCTTTAGGATTCTGGGCCTTCGTATACCATGGTCAAAAAATGGATCTCTTCTTTCACTTAATGCCTTAGGCCGCGAACTTATCAGCCGCCCCTCGTAGAATTTTCAAGTTCATAATGAGTTCAAAAACTGGCGTAAAAAATACTGAGCCATTTTTAATTCGAAATTCTGACTTCGAAAACATATGAGTATCGATGTAAATTTTCGTAGAATTTTTTAATTTTCTGAAAGAATATGACGTCAAGTTCTGAGTTACAAACTCTGACCTAAAGTGAAATGATTATATTGGCAGGTAGGACTGCCAGTCTTTTAATACTAATATACAATTTCAAGGTCCGTCATTCCGTTGCAAAGATCTAATAGAAAAATGTCGCAAAACCAATGGTTTTCAAAATAGTAGGACAAAATCGAAAGGAATAGTACAGGATGACCAAAAGTAGTACAAATACTACTATAGTAGTGCAAACCACAGCACTGATAAAATGGACTAAAATTTTTCCCTTTAAAAAAAAATTAGATAAATACATATGTAAATAAAGGTTGTCCCAAAATTCACGCAAGAAGTAATTTTGATAGAAAACACAGGTTATGCTTTATTGATTGATAAAGTATAGGTTTATGTATGGAATAGCATATTGGGTAAATGGCCTCCATGGCTTTGCTGGCACATACGCACTCTTTTGTCGAAATTCTCCATGACCGTTTTGCATAGATGTGGGTGAATTTCGTTGATACAGCGCTCAATTTGCTCCTTCAAGGCGTGGGTAGTTGTGGGCTTGTTGGCATAAACCTTAGATTTCAAAAAACCCTAAAGAAAAAAGTCGGGAAAGACGGGAAATTAGACGATCAGGAAGTGACTCATGCAGTAATTGAATTGTTTCTCGGGGTGTATGGCATGTGGCACCGTCTTGTTGAAACCACATGTCGTCCACATCCATATCTTGCAATTTAGGCACAAAAAAATGGATTATCATATCGCGATAGCGAGCACCATTAACTGTTATTGCCTGACCAGCCGCATTTGCAATGAAGAATGGTCCGATGATGATTGTTCCAGTCTTCCTGAATTTTTGAATTAATCTTTTCACAGTTGATGAAGAGAAATCACTATTCCGACCATATTTTGTACAAAAATTGCGAACTGTAGCTGTCAAACCTTCATTATTTTTAAAATATTGCCCAACAATGAAAACGCATTGTTCTTTCGTGTAGCACTCCATGTTTAATAACTCTGAACTGTCAGCTGTCACGCTTTCTTTTCTTTTTTTTTCGTTGGCAACACTTTACCGCACAAATGGCGCAAAATTCAAATCTTGCATGAATATTGGGACACCCTTTATAAAAAAAAGACGAATACGAAGAAGCAGAAGGTGTTTTTAAGGACAGTTTTTACTTCCCTCTGTACTTTTTCCAAAAAATCCGTGGAATATCAGAAGTTTGATCCGTTTACTACTGATCGAGCAAGATTTGATCATAACTTTTCTTAAGATTTAACTGCGATCTTAAAATATCTCATGATCAACTTAATTTGATGCATGTATGCAAAATTGGACTAGCAATAGTTTACTCTTATACGAATATAAACTTTATTCGATTTTTACCAATATTGGGAAATGTGAAAACCTTTAAACTACATCATCTGATTTTGATAACTACAAAAATACAGTCAGCCAACATAATCATCTAATTACTACGTATTTGTGCAAAAAAATATTGGATTTATCTCAAGAGTCATCACCAGAACTTATTTCAAAAATATGCAACTTTCAACCAACACAAGATATGACTGGCGCAAACAAGTAATAAACTTCTATAAACTTTTTAGAAAAGTTTCAATAAATACTTCATTCAACTATGCGATTCACAAGTGCACACTATACCTTCTCTGGCCATTTGTCATTGTTCTAAATTACGTACAAGATGAAAACAGAATATAAGTACTCAACTAAAACTCATATATCTATGAAGCCTGAGTTAAAACTATAATTCTTTGAGATGCCTAGGAGTTTTACGGCTTAACTCCTCCACAAACACTATCTGGTTCTCGGGTACACAATCATAGTTTTTGTTTTAATGCTGTCACAACTTTTGCGCTATATTTCATCATCGCGCTCTTATTCTATCCCTCAAACTCTGCAGAAAATGCAAAAGTTCTTTTACCCTTCGGGAGAGGATTATATAATACCAAAGTGTTTGCATGCAAGATGTTTCTGTAGCTACTCACCAACAGTGTTGCGGGAACGATGTCCTCCTTATAGTACAATATAATAAAAGAATAGCGCAGACACTGGCCCAAGGATGCATACTATCCCAATTGCGAAATACCGCACCTTTACTAATGGCGGTTGGCATAGATTATAATGTTGTACTTTCCAAAGAAGGAGAAACAAAAAACCCAAAAACTTTTGCACAAACTTCAAGTTATTTGGGTACACTCGCAGAATGCTTTTCCACATTCTAAAGTTCTTCATCCACAACAATGTTACATAAGAAGGCCACACCAAAGTATCCCATGATTCCTCGTCATGTACATGCATATGTACGTAACGATACACTCTGCTTAGTGCATTTTATTAATAAAATTGAAAAAATAAGGTTGTTGAACCAACAACACACAACTTGCATTAGAATGGCAGGACGAAACAACAAAAGATATTCAATTTCGAAACAATACGAGTAAATGTGTTAGCCTGAGTACATACTCTTAGTTAGCTGGTATCACTGCTTGGGGCACTAAATAACACATTTTATGATTTCTATAAGCGGCTTGTCATATTGTATATATTGTACTCGTAATTATGTTAAAGCCTTTCTGTCAACTATACATACATAAAAGGGGTTCCTACGATACTTCAGTTTCTCCACAAATGCGGCTAAGCAATTAAATTACAGAATATTATCTCTGGTTTTGGCAAATGTAGGTCAATTTGAAGAGAAGAACAAAACAAACAAAATGCGACGGGGGATGTTCATTGTGACTTGAAGACGGCACTCTGTAAATGGAAGATTGTGTTCTTCGAGACGCTTTTTAATATCTTTTTGCGACAAAAGACTGAAAACATCAACGTCAAGAAAAAACAAACAAATGTTTCTGATGGCACTATTTTATCTGTCAAATAATGGGCACACTTTCGAAATCGTCTCAGACTTGAAGAATAAAGGATAGACACTTGAATTTTATTTTCAAAAATTACTAATAAATTGATTGCAATTGTACTGATTAAGTAATACTTTAGCTCGATCATTATTCTACACAGGGTGTTCCATAATTTTTGTCGTTTGGCTTAGTTCAATTGGAATTTTTCAAAGTACACACCAAATTTTTGGTAATGCACTTAATTTCCATGGCTTCTGCGGTATAAAATCACACTCCTTCTAAAATTGCCCCAATTAGCTGCTCTATGGTGTAAAAGTGACGGGCGCATTTATAACAAGTCTTTAGAGGAAAAAAATTCAGTCTGTGTTCACAAATTGATATACAAGTCTGTCATTGAACACAGTCGCGTAAACTCAGTAAAGTATCGAGAGTTTCCATCCAACACTTTTTGACACTGAGAGCTCTTTCGCGCTCAAAAAATTTACAGAAATACATAACTCCGCGGTACGAAATGAATCGTTTTAAGTAACATTGGACGTGCTGTGTTGCCGAAACAGTGCGAATTTGGAAAATAAATTTCCGTCGATATAATGCACCAACTGTGCCTACTGTGTGCAAGTTTGTGCACAAAGTTCGTGAGATTGGCAAACTAACTGATAACAAAAGTTATCCTCGTGTTCGTCCTGTGCGCTCAGCCGAGAATATTGCTGCTACTGCCAAAAGTATGCACCCTCAGCGTGTGACTGTTTGGTGTAGTTTGCGGAACGGTGGCATTACGAGGGCAAGGTGGAAAGTTCTCGGCCTGACAATGAAAGACTGCGATTTTGAGTTAAAAAATGATTTTATTTTTCTACATAATCTCCCTTGACTTCAACACACTTGGTCCAGCGTTTCTCCAACATCAGTATTCCTTCCCGGAAGTGAGAGTCTGGAAGGCTGTGAAAATATTCATCTACGGCCCTCCCAACTTCTGCATTGGATGCGAAGCGCTTCCCAGAAACAAATTTCTTCAAGTTTGAGAACAGATGTCTGAGGGTGCCAAATCAGGTGAATAGGGGGGATGGCTGAGCAAATCGTACCCGAAATCCTGCAGTTTTCCCATCGCCAACGCACACTTGTGTGCAGGTGCATTGTCCTGGTGAAAGATGATTTTTTTCTTCTTCAAGCCAGGCCTGCTCTAGCCAATTTTGGCATCCAGCTGGTCAAGAAGGTTGGAGTAATATTCGCCTGTAATTGTTCTGCCTTTCTCAAGGAAATCAATTAACAGGATCCCTTTCGCATCCCAAAACACACTGGCCATGACCTTTCCGGCAGATGCGATCGACTTCGCTTTCTTTAGCGCTGAACCACCGGTTTCCACCCACTGCTTCAACTGCTGTTTCGTTTCTGGCGTGTAGTGGTGGACCCATGTATCATCCATGGTGACAAATCGCCGCACAAAATCGGTCAGATCCCTATTGAATCGGCCCAAAGATTGCCGCGAAAATCGTTTGCGCATTTACTTTTGATCGGCATTCAGCAAATGCGGCACCCATCTTGCGCAGAGCTTTCGTATCCCTAAGTTTTTGTTGAAGATGTTTCGCACCCTCTCCTCCGATATACACACAGCCTCAGCTATCTCACTCACCTTCACTCGCCTATCATCCAACACGATATCATGCACTTTTTCGATGGTTTCAGGTGTGGTTGCGGTTTTTGGCCGTCACGTGGGTCATCTTCGAGGGACGTGCGACCACGTTTAAATTCCGCTGCCCACTTTTTAATGGTTGACATGGAAGGAGCAGAGTCCCCGTAAACTTTTGTCAACTCTGGATGAAGTTCCTTAGGGGTTAACCCATCTAAAACGAAGCACGATATTCAAGTTTATCCATTTTAACGAAAAACTCCCAAGACGTCTACTGCAAAAATTCGCGTAAAGAAACTACTTGAGAGAACAAGTTGAAACTTGTCATACGAACTAATGAGAAGTGCACCCAGGCAGGAAACATAAATTTTTGCTGATTGGAACACCATCTCTGCCTCAGGCCGAGAACTTTTCACCTTGCTTTCGTATATGCCCATTTTTCTTCAAAGATGAAGATGGCGACAACGTTAAGGTCACACGAAAGCGCTACAGAGACATGGTAACCCATATTGTTTTGCCAGAAACTGAGGAAAAGAACTTGGTCGATCTCTGGTTCGAGACGCGGTTCTCTTCAATAAAGCAAAAAATTTTCAAAAATATAAAATGGATTTTTTTTTCATAGTAATTTTAGAATCAAACCAACAGATGGACTTTATAAACTATATATGTAGATCTTTTGACGAATCCAGACAGGAGATAACATTGATAACAATATTAGAGTTCCACAATTTGGGACCTTTGCTGCAGAATTTTTCGAGAATAAGTAAAAAGTCAGGAATTCTGTCGTTCACGAAGGAATGGATTTTATTGCAAGAAAGAGGTAGAAAGTCATTGGTATCAATCATAAAAGGAGTCGGGAAGAAGACAGAGCTTTAGGGAGCAGCAATATTAAAGATTAAATCGATTACTTAAAAAACTGATAAAATTAGTCAGATTTGCACACTAAAATGGACTTAACAAAACTAAAAAATAAGTAAAAATGCATAAAATGTTTCAGTTTAATAAACCTTTACAAAAGGGTAAAAAGTCGAAAAGGAAAACGAGATTTTTGGAGTTGAGTCGGTACATCCTCATTTTCAAAAAATCATTCCTTGTTCTGGAAGTTTGTTGCAACAACTTTATAATTGTGCCAGATCTCGTCACCTGTGTGCTTTGATTTACCATTGGACATGAGATACCCAAAGAGTACAAAGCTTTTTAATTTGCAGATGATCGGCCCCAATTCGATGTAAACTGGATACAATAATGCTTTATGCTTTAGTTCCTGGATTCTGGCCACCGTTTTAGGAGTGGACACCTCATCCAGGAAGCTGAGGACGAATGTTTATATGTCGGCTGGATCAAAAGGTCTAAAGTGTTTTTGGGAGAGTTTAAGAAAACCTACACATTTCGAAACGATTTTGACCGAGTACTGAAGGTCTCTCGGTTTTTGTAGATGCAATTTCAATTGCAGTTATTTCCGGCTCGTGTGAATTTTCTCCGGTGTCCTCAGAAGGGTAAACAAATTAACTGCCTCACCATAGTTAACAGCATTTATGTATGCCAATCAAAATTTGTATGCCATGACCTTGCATATGTCAAGGATTGGTTAAATATTGATTTTGAACAAAATCGATTGAGCCGTACCCGAGAAATAGCCAATTTGTGTTGAACCAGTTAGTAAGTAAATCGGTAGAGCTATTTTCGAGAAAATCAATTTTTTCCAAACACGGCCGTTAGTAAATTACAGTCAACTTTGGGGTTAGAAAACAAATTCCGATTTCGCCTCGAATTGTGACCCCACAGATTCCAGATATGTAGTTTTAAGTAAATAGACTTTTTTTTTGTAAAATAAATGGTTTTCGAAAAAGTAGTTAGCCAAAAACCATATTTTCTAAAATGGTTGGACTGATCAAAATCCCTTGCTTGTAACTATAGCTAGGTTATACATTCATACATTCTTTAAATGCTTACATCACGGAAATGAAAAAATTGTATCGTCCCTAGATTGACCACTGACATGTTTTTGCATCTTAACCGGGATACCCTATATATTTGTTTGTGTGACAGTAGGTGATTATATTATTAAAGTCAGTCTAAGAAAAATATTGTTTGAGCTGCTCAGAAATGAAATGTGGAAATTAAATTTTTATTAAGAATTTTTCCCTTCAATTGTACACTAGAAATGCTAATTACATACAAATATTGAAAGCAATATAAACTAATACATGGCAATGCCGTCATTGCTGTATTTACCTCCTCTATACATTTGAGCATGATTTTCTACATTCATTTGGATCAGTTTATCTCTATAGGTTGATTACTGTGATAAAAATATACTCGTACCAAACGATTGATAAACTGGCACCTTGTGGTAACTAGTTTATTGGAAATTTCCCCGGTTCATGGGGTCAGGATTCTCAGATGAAATGGAAGCTTTCAACAAAAAAGAAAAAAAGATCAAGAGTCCGGTCTGTAGCATCACACTGCTTATTCATACCCTAAATTAGCATAAATTGATTTGAAAAGTTCAAAAGTTAGGCATGCTATCGGCGGTTATTCAATTTTCTAACAAGTTTTTTAGTATTTCGTACCAGAATAGTATGAGCGGAACACTAATGCTTTCAACACGGTGTCTGTCTGTCGGTTTGCCCGTCTGTCACACGCTTGTAACTATTTGAGAACTGAAATTGTGTACAAAAATAGTAGGTAGTGGACCACAAATAATCAGGAAATCACATATTTTTCTGGGAGGGGCTTTTGGGGCACAATGCATCCCAGAAAAAAAAAATATTTCTATACCCCATCATGCTATATCTTAAATTGAAGCTGAACTTCCAAGGAGTTCAAAAATATTAAAGTATATTTTTTTTATAGTTTCTCAAACAAAAAGACATCCCCCGTCCACATCTCATTCGATTTCAATTATTTCAAAATATTTGTTGATACTATTAGCGTAGTCTTCTTACTATAATACAAGCCGCCTTGAATTAGGCGGCAAATAAAGACGATTTAAATATTTTTGAAACTCCGCCTCTCTTATATCCCACACAAACTTGATCCGATTTTGATAGTTTTTAGAAGAAAGGACTAACGTATCAGGACATACACACATACAAACTAAGATCCATCAAAATGTCTTCAATGGTTCTCGAGCGAGTGGTGTGGAAATAAACATATGGGCAGACATGGAACAAAAAGTGTTTGTTTGACCTGACCATTTCAAGTACGACTAAAGCTTTCTTTTTCCGCGGATTACCGAGAAAGAAAAATTAGGATACTTTAATAGACGGATTTTCTGATTTTCTGGAATGAAATAAAAACTTTTTTTGCTCGCTTTTAATTTATTCTGCTCATTTCTATGTGTTACTCTGTCACCGCCTAAAAATGTAATGGCCAACACCAACGTGAAGTCGGACGCAGCTCGTATTTCCAGTCAACTTGAAGTTGACTCCGGCTCATGTCATTTATTCTCTTTCTTAAGTTACTACAATACAGTTAAAATAAAGGTAAGGGAGTTAAAATAAAGCGCGGTGTTTTGGGCCCAACCACACTTCACCAATTTTTTAAGGAAAAGTTTAAACACTAAAATATTTGTGAATGGAATTTAATAAATTTTAGATAAATCAGAATACCAATTGGTACTATCCTACGACTGATATGTACATCTGGAACAAACGTTAAATTTAAATATTCGAAGGATTCAAAAACATATAGGTTATAATTCGTAGATTGAATCTAATACAACCTATATATTGGCATACACAAGAACACAACAACGAAACGCACTCATAAATTTGATCCGCACTACAACTGGTTTCATTGGGGTAAATCTACTCACGGTTTGTCAACGTAGTATTTCGGTGACATTGATCTTCTGTATGCATACAAATTTTGTTCTGCTATCTTTAACTTGCTATAGATTGTTGGTTTTATTCGATATTCATGCATGAGCATTCCAATGCAGGCGTGTGTTACTATCGTCTTTTGCTTGTACAGATATACATATATCTTATCTTATCTTAAGAGATGTGTATCTGTGTGTCAGCTAAACGTGAGCAAGTGTTAAGATGGATAAATATAAGATAAATACAAAGTGATACTACTACTGATTTCGAATTTTATTTTCAAAAATTCAGCACATAGTACAAGTAAACAGATAAGCAGGTTTTTTATAAGAAAATACGAAGGCATTAATCTCAGCTTACAACTATGTAAAAAGCAGTTAAAAAAGACGAAGAATAAATAGGTATGGCTATTAATATCAGTTCACCTGATGACCATCAGAGTTGAAAACGAACAGACCACATTCAGCGAACCTTTGCAGTACGAGTATGTAGGGTAAACTACCCAGTAGTCAGTACTCAATCTTTTATTGCTTTATATCATTATAATTAAACCCAAATTAAAAATGCCTAATTATTCTACAGCCTTTCATTGATAGCTACCCGTACATTCACAATAGTTAAGTTCTTAACTTTGAGAGAAAACGTTGATCGAATCAATTGCTTGCGTGCTCCCTTCCATTTTAAGTATTTTAATCTTTATTCTTTGTTTTGATATGATATGATATGTAATTAAAAAGAAACACATTTTAAGTAACAAATTAGATCAAAGAAGGGTGGTTGACTACTGGGAGAAGTTCGATGGTGTTTGACCCAATACTCAGCCCTGTACGGCCGACTTCATAATTAAAATTTAATAAATCTTAATTAAGATGTATCATATTTACCGTCTTTATACCAGTAGTCGGCCACCTTTAAACATTAGTTGGTAGGGGGGTAAAATTAATTCCAGTAGTCAGATATATGAGTATTAATATTCCTAGCAAATTTTGGAAAAAATAAAGTAATTTGGTTAATAAAGATAATCACTCAAAGAATTAGACAGTATTAGCCCATAATTATTACACTTTGCATATTTAAAGTACAACAAGATCCCTTATAAAAATGGCTCTGATGCAGTAGAGCATCATTTTTATAAGGGAATAATAAAATAAAGGTCTTTTCGTCCTTCAAATTTAAAAGTCAATTTGAATTCTAACTCAAACCTTCTTTTATCTTTCAAGGGTTGAAACGTCAGCCACTGAAACGATTACATATTAAGAGATAGAAAGAAGTTCGTACTGGAAGAAATTTGGCTGATACTAGGATTAAAACATTATCAACGTTTTTAGAAATTTGTAAATTCTAAGAAAAAATCGGACGGCTATTATGATAGTTTAGCGATGTTCCTTTTTAGATCTCGAATACTTCCAGCATATTTGAAATCGCCCTCAAAGTTGTTTTACTGACATTCCTCTGAATTTAGGAACCATCTCTAAGTCTATATCTCATCTGAAAAATCATTTGAAAGATCATCTGAAAGATCATTTGAAAGATCATCTGAAAGATCATCTGAAAGATCATCTGAAAGATCATCTGAAAGATCATCTGAAAGATCATCTGAAAGATGGTTACCCCGCAGGTCCTGCTGATATTGTTCAAATAGTCATAAAGAAATGTTGTAATGTCCTATCTATCCCTTTAAAGTATGATATTTGTTTGAGTTGCCTTTAACTTCTGATTAACTTGATTTAACTCCTGTTTCTCGTAAAAAAAAGTTAACAGAAGTATCATAATATTAATTATTTATATATTAATTATAGATCGAATTAAAAGCAGTCTTGTACGCGAAAACACTTTGAACAAATAGTCTGCGATAAGTTAACATTCGTCTGTCGCAATATCATATACAAAGAGCAACACGTCTTTGTCAGAAACAGATTAACCGTTATTAACTTACTAAGTTGCTTGCATAAATGTTCTAAAGTTTTTGAAAGTGGTGAAGAAGTCGACTATATTTACATAGACTTTTTCAATGCCTTTGATCAACTTTCCCATACACACCATAATTATTTTTAAACTTAAGATATATGGATTATATCCTATCAGGTGGAATCTAGGGCTTTATTTTCCAACTCTTTTACAGCCCAATCTCGTGTTCCTCAGGGTAGTCACTTAGGTCCTATCCTCTTTAGACTCGGTATTAATGATGTTACGTCACGCATTAGTCATAACGATATTCTTATTTATGCTGATGACAGAAATCTATAGGAACTTTAATAACCAAAATGACCGATATCTTCTTCAATCTGATATTGATAGTTCCGCTTTTTAAAAATGCTCTTATTCTGAATCCTCTTAAATACTAAATTATGACAATTTCTCTCATTATCGCAACAAACTCCGTAACGTGTCAATTGTTTTAAAGACCTAGGGGTTTATTTTAACCCCATTCTTCTCTTCACGAAACATATTAACTGTATTGTTAATAAGTCCAATTCTATGTTAGGTTTTATAAAAAGATGGTCGAAAGAGTATATCGGTTTCGTACGTAGCCATCTTGAATATGCTCCACAAGTCTGGACTCCCTTTTATGTAGCTCATCAAGATCGGATTGAGGCTATTCAGTGTAACTTTATCTGATTCGCATTGAAAGATCTTCCACGCGATGATCCATTTAACCTTCCACCATACACACATCGCTGTGCTTAAGTGACAATGATATCACTATTTTACAACAACTCATTTCGGGCCTAATTGATGCACCCTATCGTGGGGGATCTTACAACCTGCGTAGTTTGTACTTATTGCGTGCCCTGAATCATAGAACGAATTATGACATGCATGAGCCAATTAGTCGCATGAGCATCTTATATAATATTAACTCTAGCCTATTGAACTTCAATATTAATAAATATATACGTTCCAGTGTTACACGCTAAATATGTGATTTTGTCTTTTATGTGTTCGTGTTAGTGATGTTTCTCTTGTCGTTTCTAACCACTAACACCGGACTAAATGATGAGCCTGTGGATGCTTTGTGTATGCTTTGGCAAATCTCTGCTCATGGTAGCTACTTGTAACACAGACCTGATATACACGTAGCCTTAAGAAAAATAAAAAATCAGCGTATTCCGTCACAATGTAGCAATTTGTTGTCATCATTTTTAGGTTCTGGTCAATTATAATTGGTCAAAGGTAAGAGGTATGAGAATGCCGTCCTGATATGTTTCTCTGCTGATCTAAGCGCAGGCCTAAATCACTCATAGAATCCGATATTGAGTTGAACCCTGCGCAGACTACTATAGAAAGAGTCAGCGCTGAAGTTACATAAAGCTACATAAATACCGATAGAAGTTTGTCTGGCTAGTTCCTTATGCCACCTTTCTGGCTTTCGCAGACAGACTAATCAGTCTGCAGGTTTTTAAGGTTCGAATAATGTGTAACTTTCGGGGCTTTCGGAGTGAAAATGACACGCACCTCCTGCACATCTTTGGTAACGCAGCTCAACTTAAAATAACATGAGCCACGGAACAACTTCCTCTGACTCTTCCAGCATCACCGGTTGCATGTAAACCACACTAAGTAGCTTATATTATAACAATATCTCATCGTCGACAATTATTCTGTAGATTTTATCCATATCCACACCATCGTATGATTTGTTGAATCAATATATGTACATATTGTGAACTATTTTCCGACACGTGTTTACAGCAAGGAGTGCTCAACAAAATGCCCTGCATCTCCTCATACGAATCGTGCAGATTCCATCGAATCTAATAAAAGACGTAAGAATTCACGCTTCATCGAGAATCTACTTCAGGCAAGACACTTTTCTGTACCGTTCTTTTCCATGAGTTCTTCTATGCGAATCTAATCTGTTTCTTCAGATACCACTCGACTAGACCCTCTTTATCAAGATACCAAACTCGGCCGAGAACTGCGAAAATTCTGAACAGAAATAACGTTATTTCAAAAGCATAAAATGAGCTGATTGTGATTATGAACTAATAACCGACACGGAGAGCAATTTGAAAAAAAAAAATCAAATAAAAATAACCAGATCCCTGGAAGATCGCTGAAGTAATCGTAATACCGAAACAAGGTAAGCCATCTACAGAAGTTACTTCCGACGTTATCAAATAAATTTGAAAAAATACTCTTTAACAGACTAGAAGACTCTTGCAGAACCATCAATTTTGATTTAGGTATAAACATTCGACAAAGATCAAGTGCACCGTATTACTGACATGATAGAAAAGAGACTCGAAGGCAAACAGATATGATCTGCATTATTGATGGACGTAGCGCAAGCCTTTGACAATTGTGGCATAATGGCTTGGAGTTCAAACTGCATAGGGACCTAGCTAGACAATGCTATGAGATACTGATATCTTATGTAGCAGACGGATTTCTTGAGTACGATACAATGAAGAGTGCTCAGAATTGAAAAAAATAACGGCAGGTGTCCCACAAGGCAGTGTTCTCGGACCAACTCTGTATTTATTATACACAAAGGATATACCACTAGACAACAAAGTTATGGTAGCCACTTTTGCAGATGACACCGCATTATTTGCAGTCGACAAATGCGCAGACAAAGCCACTATAAAGTTACAGATTGGACGCAAAAATGGTCTACCCACGTTAACTTTACAAACAAGAGAATAAGCTCTTTGCTCGTTCTTATCAACAACCAAATAGTTCATTATGCTAACACAAAAAAGTACCCAGGAATAACTTTATATGCCAAATTAAAGTGGAAGAAACACGTTAAAGAGAAAGTAGAAGAATTAAATATAAAACCGTCTGGACGTATGGCATTCAATAATGTAAAACAAGTAACACAATCAAAGACTGCAGATACACATCAACCCTGCGATAGAAGTCGTCCTAGATGTACACAACAACGATCGCAGATTGCGAAGAACTAAGCCACACGAGCTTATGATTTAACTGTGAAGAGAAATTATTCAAAAACATAATAATTTCTGTAAAGCGATCGCATACATAAAGGAAATAAAAATCATTTGTCGATCTTCCTTATGCTTGAAACAGATGCATTGATGCATGCAGCAACGCATGTGTAACAGACGTGCAGTAAATTGTTGACATTTCATCGCATTGGGATTTGAAACGGTAAAATGTCAAATAACAAAAATTGTACTAAATTGTACTATTTTGCTGTTCTACTACTGGTTTGCATCAAAATTAAAAATAGGGACGTCTTGCAGCAATGCAGTAAACACATGTCTCCTCTTACATATAAAGCCATGTTCTCTAATTTTACTGCACGCATTTTGCTACACATCTGCTTCAAGCATTAGATTGGCCATGATAGAAGGTGTTTTTATTGCGGTTAGAATCCCACACTACTATGGGTTGATATCCCCATAATGTCTTTCGAGATTTTCACCTTTAAAAAAGAAAATGAAAAAAAATTTTGGGCTGACTGTAAGTTCCTACACGAACGACTTTTGTGGCTGCATACTGCACAAAAGTGTTTTTGTTTTATTATTATTCTACTACAATTATAAGAGGAAGTTTATTATTTTTGCTGACTATTGTGTATTTATCCTAGCTATAGCTTTTAATTTGAGTACACCGGATGAACATCAAAGTTGAAAACGAAGAGCCCACAGAGGACCACATTGCAGTATGTACGAGTACCTACCTACATTACCTATTGTAGTTTGTAAAAATATAATTTATTTGTTTACTGCACACTTTTCTTTACCTTCATTTCATTTTATTGTCACCATTTTGTTTGTCAAAAAAAAAAAAAATACGACTACCCACAACCTTTTTTTATAATCTCCATGTCATGATCTGTGTATTTGTCTTGCCTTTTTCTTCCTTTCTTATTTTAATTTGAAAAGGAAAAACTATACTTGACCCAAATATAAATGTGTCTTATTAGGAAAAAAAGCTTTTGAAAAACATGCATGAAAAATGTTAATCAAAATGTCCAAACATTGAAGAGGGACAAACAAGAAACGCAAGACAATTCACATAGAAACTTTTTAAAAGGGTACAAGTATACCACTCTCTCACTCAAGAGCACTTGTGTTAATGCAAGTTAGTCAAAAAAAAAAAAAAAAAATAGTTCTCTCTCCTCTAACAATTGCTACATACGAATGAAACTATCTTTATACAATTACATGACGTACATACGTGAAAGGTCAACTTGATCCTTTTTTGTTGGTATACTACCAGTATAAAACGTTGGGTATATTTATGGCAGGAATAATGGATGCCTCTGTTTGTACTTGACACTCGCGAGAATGTAGAGTTTACAGGCTCATTATAATTATTTGTATTGTTGTTATGTGAATGAATGTTGTAGACATCTCGTACTTCAGTAAAAATGAAGTATGGGTTATTTTTTTCTTCATGGGGTGACAGAAACATTCCATACAAGGATCTTCCAACAAATTCATACATATGACGGATTCATGTAGTCAGTTGTCAACATCGTGCGCTATAATTTGATGTTTCCTTAATTAACAGCAGATAGAATGTTAAAGGAAGCGAACCGACACATGGATGTAGTTCGTTCATACCAAAAGGAGTTAGAAATGCGCCCGTAATGAGAAGTAATTATATTTTAATTTTTACGAAAATACTCTTCATACCGAATAGTATTTATTTAAGAAAAGGTGTCATGAATCTGTGATTATACAGAGGACTATTCATACATGTGGATATACATACACGTACACAGTAATTACATTTTTATGCAGTATTTGCAGTGATGACCTTATTGTGTAGAAGGTACTTCACTAATACCTGCACGACATACACAATTCAGAGTTTTGGAACGCACGCAGAGTTCTTAACATTGTTTTTTCCAGATGCATACATTTTTATTTAGATTAGATTTGTATGAGTATTTGAGGTGCAACTTGAATCGCTCTCGCACTGATATGTTTAAGAGAATCTACATACATAAATATATACCTAGTCATGTCATAAATACTTGTACACCTTAAACGCACTCATCGTGAAACTAGTATTGAACACATCCATTCTATATTGACATGTATTCAATGAGTAACATTTGCACTGAGTTAACGCGCAAAAAGATTTACGCCAAAGTTGTTTGTAAATATGGAGTGGGGCGATATTGAAAAGCGTTTTGTGGTAATTGGCCTTCACAAGTGTAATACGAAAAGAGGGTATATTTCCCGGACCTTGCAACCGCTTGGAATCACCCGGAATTTTTGGCCATCAAAGATCCAGACGCCCTCGCACTGTTAGAAATCCACAGGGGATTAAAGCTTTTGGCTGAGGTTTCCATTATGCGCACTAAGCAAATTTATTCTATTTTTTTTTTTTTTTAAATTGACTTATTCTAAGATGTACTGTAAAAGAATTTTTCTGCGGAAACTTTTTTTTCCTATTTTTTTTTTTACTTTTAAAGTTTTCAATTTTCACAGAAAAGTGCATGTATACAAACTGCACAAATGGACGCGTTCACTTTGCATAACGCTTGTGCTAAGTGGTTTCTGTTGCTGAAGAGGGAGATGGGTGGGGTGGTGAATGCAGTGAATGTTGGAAAATATTATAGGTATTTCCATATGTCCCAAAGTTAAAATAATTTAAAGTTAATTTTGTCTTTTTTGATATTTTCTTCTTTTTTTTTATTGACTGCAAATATTATACTGCTAAATACCCCAGAGTAAATATAATTAAACTTTAGCTCCAGGAGCCTGCCTGACAATCGCGTGAGCGGCTAAACCCTGCGGAAAAAACGGTTAAAATCCTGTTAGCGAGCGAAGCGAGCCACCCACCCCATACTTTAAATACACCAGACTTTCTTACAGGCGCCTGCCTGACAGTTTTTGATATACACTTATTCAACTATGTAACTTCGTTTAAAGCGTCAGGTGATTTTCACTTAAACTGGCAACACTGTTCTCAACTATAAAGAAATGAAAAACATGCGAAAAATGTAACGGTGTACTTTTGTAAACTGTTGTAACAGTTAATTATCATGATAGACAGAGCTAATTTTTACTACGTTTTTGCGATCCACTTCACTAAGTAGTTACAAATCAGTGCGATGTCCGATCAAAATTCTGAAAATACGAGTACGTTAGACTTGAAAGCAAATACTTCGGGTGAGAGTCCGTATGTAAAGCGTAGGTTGTACTCTGAAGAGGTGAAAATGTAGTGGAATATTGCTCGGTTGATAAGAGAACTTGGTAATTTATTTACATTCTTTCAATGTTGTTCATGTTTTACATTATGAAATAAAAATTATTGTAGGTGAAGACGAGCAAGCGCTTGAATTTGCTGTGACATGCGGGTTATTGCTAAATTCGAAATTGTGCCGGGTACATAGGATTCCAATGAAGATTTTTGTGCGCGGAAATCCAATTGGCGAGTTCAGGTGCACAAAATCAAGTTGTGTATTAAGAACAAGTCACGCTGTTGGCAGTTGGTTTGAGCAAGCTCGAATGCCTTTGCCAAGATGTTTTTATTTAATGTACTGCTTCGCTAGGAAATATTCCTACGAAACGGTAAAGGTGGAGGATTTCACTTCGACTCAATGTTTGTCCCAACGGACTATTGCCTACTGGTATAATTATTGCCGGGAGAGAATAGTAATCCAGGTTTTGGAAACATTTGAAGCGAAAGGAAAGATAGGCGGACCAGGCAAAATCGTCCAGATCGACGAGAGTAAATTTGGAAGAAGAAAATTTAATAAAGGAAGGCGTGTGGATGGCCACTGGGTTCTCGGTTTAATTGAGGATGGGTCCGAAGACTTGAGACTGGAAGTCTGTCCAGAAAACGAGCGCAGTGCTGAAGTGCTAGTGCCGCTAATTAAAAAGCATGTGAATCCAGGAACGATCATCCACACCGATTGTTGGAAGCCGTACGTACGTTCATTCATAAAAAAGTGAACCACAGTGATCCTGACAATCCTTTTGTTGGTTCTGATGGCATACACCAAAAGAATCGAATCTCAGTTGGGTGTCGTTAAAAGAGAATTTTACAATGACAATTACTCTAATAATTTCGCTTATTAAATAGTTGAATACCAGAGGAGGAGGGAAATAGTGAAAAAAAATTAGATCCCTTTGAAGAGTTACTTCAAGCAGTGGTGCATGTTTATGGAGATTTCGGAAAAAAGGTTTAAAACCCCGGTGTATGAGTCACATAAACATGGTTTGATTAAAAAAAAAAAAAAAAAAATTATTAAAATTTAATAAAAAAAAATATAAAAAAAAACTTTTTCATTTCCTGAAGAAAAAAATATTATATTTAGGTTTTTTAGGCCATTTTAAGCCAGAAAAAAAAAATATTTGCTCAGTGCGCTTAATGGAAACCCGCCCCAGACTTTTAAAGCCAGGTTTAATCGTTGCGAAAGCAGAAAATCTATCACGAGTAATGAAGATATCGCAGATATCCATGTCTCGCATTATCAAATAATATTTGAGACTCAACGCATATAAAAGACACACTGGCCACATACTCACAGCCCTATTAAAGCAAAAACGGAATGAAATGACAAGGACTATATAAAGTTAACCGGACAATCTAAAATAAACATCAGATGTAGCCTAGAGCATTTTTCATTTTCATTTTCCGAAACGTAGGAGTGCTTTTGAGTTCCCTTTACTTTTCCTCCTTTCTGCAAATGTACGTAATTGAAATGACACATACATTGGTACACATGCCCACCTACAACACTTAGGTAGACATGTCTAAGCACACACGAGTGCAACTTAAAAGAAAAGGAACATTTTGAATCTTGAATCATTCAATTAGAATTTTCATTTAACCAATGGAATCTTTATAGGGGAGTGCACTTTGTGGATGAACACCACATTCAAGAATACTTGCAATAGAATAAAACGTATTATGTAGGTAATAATGGCTTAGCTTGCCTTTCAGTGCAGAGTTTTCCGAAGCCATTCGTATTTTCTGATTGAACTCAAACGAAAAAGACTTAACTCATCAAATAGATAGGTATGAGTATTTCTGCTTCCCTTATGCATTATTAGTAGCGCGTCATTTTGTCTAATGTTCAGTGAATAAATTTAAATTGCAACGCTAATCTCTGCTGAGATAGAATTTGCCTTTGTTACATTTAAAATTATCTACACATATGTATCATAGATTTATTGTGATGCCCAATGCGGGAGATTACAAAGCGGAGCTAAGCTGTGTCTCCGGAGCTAAACCCTTTCCATGCCAGCTTATCGATACCATTATATATACCATTATGACCAGACACCGAGAAAACTTTACATTCAAATTTGTTCCACCATCCTTGGAACTCCTCGCGACAGGATTTTATCACCTCGCAGTTTACATCTATAGTAGAAATCATGTTTATTGCTGTGTGGATGTCAATAAAAGTTGTTATATCATCACGTGGTAACTATTGTGTCCATTATGGAATTCAAGAGGCCATTGACAAATGCTCCATTTGAAAAATACCACTATTGTCCAGATATGTAATTAAGATTAATTCTAGCGTGTCGGTAATCAGATAAGATCAGCTTAGGAGCATCAGTGTAGATATATTTAAATTACGTTTTTAGTACTCGTAGAGCATACCTGGTATAGGACGTTTATTGAGGTAGACCGACGAGACGTAGAATTTAAATAATGGGATCTGTGAAATGTTATACATTTTCGCTGTGAGCTATTTTTTCAGACTTCATTCGTTGGTTCAAAAGTTGCAAAGGATTTGGGAAAATAAGGTAGATAGTTGTATCATTCGAACGAAAAATCAATTGAAAGAGCTTGTACGCCTGAACTGTCAATAATAATTGTTAATTGAATAAAATTCAATAGAAAAATAAATGCGTTAGAAAAATAAATATCTTAAGAGACATTTTGAAGAAAATCAATTTTTTACTAAATCCATAAAGTACCTCTGGGAAAATATGTAACCTCATAGATTTTTGTATAATTAAAAATATTAACCCAAGCTTTTTGAAGATAAAATCGTGCCCCGAAGAATCTTCTGATCACCCACCTATTATAATCGAATTCCAAACAACTCCAAACCTAACTATACAACCATAAAACAGACTGGACTACGTATCACGAAATTATTGACGAACATAAATATGAGGAAATGCAAGTGCAACTATCAAGCACGAAATTAAAAATCTCAGCGCAAAGCATCTGAGAAGCATGTCCATCTATTCAAACAACGACGGAAATTTTACCTCATCAGGAAGCTATCACGAGACGACTCAAGAGACGCAGACCCGTAGATTTCCATGGATGATAAATCAACTTTGTATACGTATGTGTATAAAATAGTTTAAAATGTACATAACTGTAAGAAAATCAGTTTATTGAGGCTTTATTATATTTATTATATTTATATCCCATCTTTGTACGTAAAATCTATTACTTGGTGTCCTTCGACAAATGTAATATTTAATTGGGATATACAAAATTAAAAGTAAAGTACTGTTCATTTTGGATTTAGAATGAAATTTCCGATTTCGTCTCGACCCAGATATAAAGTTTGAAGAATATCCTTCCAGCCGTTTAAGCTGCAGTCCAACGCACATACACACAGGCAGACAGACAGATTTGAGAGACCCACTTTTTTTGAGTTTCTCTATTATTGTAATCAAGATCGAAAATGTTCACGAAACCAATACTTGCCCTTATAGGTGCAAGTTAAAATTGAGAATATTTCATTCCCCGAATGGATTCGATCACAATTCAGTCGTTAAAAAAATGTGTTCCGTGTCGTTGGAGCAGCTCGCTAGTCATCTCGGCCACGGAGGTGTTATCATTTGAGAGGTCAAAAACAATACGATAGTCCCTCATTTTACCCGGGGGTTACATTCTACGACAATGCCGCGCAAATTAAAATCGGGTATATTGAAGCTTGATATTCATACATATTTAGGGATTAGGTCCCAAAGAGACAAATAAATCCTCGTTCTAGAGATACGACATTTACTAAAGCATCAAGAGCTCTTCAATGTCACTCGCTTCGAATGTCTGGCCAACGATGCTACTTCTTCACTTTGATCTCTGGGTGTCGGCACTCGCTCGTCCTTTATGATCAGGATTGCCTAAACTCCCTAAGCGATTGCTTTGTTTGCTATGCAATCTGCGATTTAATAAGTCTTCTAGGCATTAGCTGTATGGCTCGGACCAAAACAAGTGCAATGCATGCGCAAAACCGCGTATAATAAGGGACTACTGTATATGTTCTTCGCATACGTATATTTTAATTCACCAGCTAGATAGTATTAAACAGAGTCGTAAGCACTAAAAGTAATTTGACTGTATTACCATTTTATCAGAAATAAAACCGATTTTAGACAATAATGGTTAGTGTAGGGTTATTTATTTCGAGGTTGGGATCCCTGACATATGGCATCTGTCAAATCCATTTTTCATCAATAGTAACAGGTAGTTAGTTCTTGCCTTGCCATTTTATAATATGGATTGTTTAACCGCCAATGCCCAACTGATCAAACAATTCAAAACATACTCGTAATTAACAAATTCAAACAAATCGATAGTATTTGTGATGTCGTAGGGCCTGTGCACCATCGTTATGCTCGATCAACTGCAAATATAGCCGCTGTGAGTGCCTCAGTGCCCGAAATCCGAGAATTGTCAATTCCATGCCGCGCTCAGCAATTGGGCATTTCCTACAGCTCCGTTTGGCGTATTTTGCGCTTAGATTTGCATCTGATAGACAACTTTTTTTTTTGCTGACATTGATGTGAGCGACACACAACACAGATAATTTTGGCTTTATCACAAGAAAAGTTTATTGACCACCAAGATCGTGGGATCTGACTCCGTTGGATTTCTTTTTATGGAGATCCTCAAATTTTGCAGCTCTTAAAAACCAATCTTAACATAATAAATCCAACGTCAAAACTAAAACAGATTGATTGAAATGACTTTTGCCAGTCCGCAAATTTAAGTTATAAACGAAGGCGAACCATGCTCTTATTACTTCTAAAAAAATCCCAGCAGTAGTTTTGCTTATAAAATCTCTTTTAGGAGCAAGAAAATCATTATACTTTAATGAAATATTTTATATTTTAATTAGGGCTTTAAACGAATTGTAGCTTTTCTGTTCGTTTCTTTTTGAAGCGAATAACTACTAAGGTAAACTTAGTAACCAATAAAAATGTCAAGCAAATTTGAACGTATTTACATATGTAAGTAAATGCATAAATCATTGTGATGTCTTCTTTTTTTTTACTCACTACACAACTTAATGCGATCGCACACTTTAGTCCAAGTATTGTCGTTGCAACATGGTGTTAAATCTTACCATGTCTCAACCCTGCATCGCTGCAGTGTAACTTTCTGACATTTGAAAGTTTTGTTTTTATTTTTCAGATAAATAATAGACGATGACCAAAATCCGCTCAATAAAAAGGCACAGCTGCATGCATTTGTTCTAATTGGTCCTAAATATGATGCGAGAGTTCTGGCCAAAGTGCAAGTACAAGGGTGGGTCAATAAGTCCCTGAAAATTAACACAAATTGTGTCGTCACCTTAAATTTAATTTTTTTTTGTCAAGAATCATCTTTCAAAAGAACGCACTCAAATTTTCAGACAGATCTGCCAAATAGTTTTGTTTTGGCAGCCATTTTATATAGACGCCTACTAGCATTTTCGTTAAAATGGAAAAAAGTGAATTTCGAGTGCTCATTAAACACTATTTTTTGCGAGAAAAAAATATCACGCAAACTAAACAAAAGCTTGACAAATATTATGGGGATTCTTCACCATCGATTGGAACCATTCACCACTGGTTTACTCAATTTCGGTGCTATCGTTCAAGATGGATTCAAGATGGGTGCCGCGTATGTTCACAATCGACAACAAACGCATTCGTTTGACAACTTCATAGGTGTGATTGGCGATGTTCCAGAAAAATTCAGCTGTTTTTGCGCCGTTTCGTAACCGTGGATGAAACCTGGATTAATCACAACACACCAGAAACCAAGGAACAGTCAAAATAATGGACTTCTCCTGATGAATCGGAGCCGAATCGGATTTGTCAGCGAACAAGGTCATGGCGACAGTTTTTTGGGATGCGCGCGGTGTTATTCACATCGAATACCTAGAAAAGGGTAAAACGATCACCGGCGCATATTACGCAGAGTTGCTGGGTCGATTCCAAGCCGATTTGAAACAAAAACAGCCACATTTGGCGAAGAAAAAAGTTATTTTTCACCAGGCCAACGCACCGGCGCACAAGTCCGCAGTCGCAATGCCAAAATTGCATGAGTTAGGCTACGAACTCCTCCCTCATCCAGCATATTCCCCAGATTTAGCCCCTGCGACTATTTCTTGTTTCGAAACATGAAGAAATGGCTCGGAGGTAAGAGATTCGGGTCGAATGAAGAGGTCATCGCTGAAACAAACGCTTATTTTGAGGGGCTCGAGAAATCGTATTATTTGGAGGGCATCAAAAAATTGGACGTTACAGATCTGAAGGTATGAAAAATTCAATTGGTGCTCAAATGATCGTCCGATTACATCCTTAAAATTGGGCGCATGGCTAGCTTTAGATCTTTTACTGCCAACGGATCTGAAACAGATTGGTTTGGATGATTCGGCTTTAGAATCTTTTGATAGCTACCGGAGTAAAAATACTCAATTTTCTATGAAAAACAATGAAATAAGCGTTACACATCTCTTTTGGCGGACAGGACACTGAATTCAAATAAGTTTTCCCTAATTTGAATCGCAATTCTTATCTACGATTTTTACTGTTAGACTCACATCAACCAACTCATCGGACTTGTGCGAAAGCCGATTATCACCAGTATGGCACTCTCCTACTGGCTTTAAAATAGACCACAGCTTATAATCTAAAGGATAGAGGTCTGGACTGACTGACGGTCAATCGTCTGCTGCTATGAAGTCCGGCACATTGTTTTGGGGCCACCCTTGTGTTGTTTTTGCATTATGAGCTGGCACGCTCGACTCGCGAAATAAATTGTGATGATTCTTTGGATGACCGGGCATAGACTCTGTCATTTTGCTTATTGGACGATTCCTTAATAGTAAACATTTTTTGATATGTGACCAAATTTTCCCGTGGCCATTTGCGCATACCGGCGGCGTAGAGGCTTTCGATCTTTCATTCCTTTTCTGCTTTAATTCGGCTGTGAGTAGATGGCCAATGTGTTTTTTATATGCATTGAGTCCCAAAACTTGTTTGATAATGCGAAACATGGATTTCTGCGATGCCTTCATTTCTCGTGACAAGATTTTCTGATTTCGTAGCTTTAAAAGCTTTGATCACCTGTAGGTTTCTGACAGTACGTGGGCGTCCGGATCTTTGACGGCCAGTTACCCCACCAGTGTCCTTAAACAAACAAAAAACTAAATTCCGGGTGATTCCAAGCGGTCGCAAGGTCCGGAAAATGTCGCCTCTTCCTATATTACACTTGTGAAGGCCAATTACCACACTCCATATTTATAAATGACTTTTGTGTAAATCTTTTTGCGCGTTAACTTAGTACAAATGTCACTCATTGAATACCTGTCAATATAGAATGGATGTGTTCAATACTAGTTCCACGATGAGTGCGTTTAGACGTGTACCCAAATACGTACGACCCAGGTAACTACGTACTTAGTTCTTGCCAGGTTACTAGATTGCAAGTGCGTTCAAGCTGTAAATTGATTTACGCTTATCAACAGAAGGAGCTCTGATGGACTATAATTTGCACTTAATGGGAGTAGCACTTGGCTAAACTAATTCCCACAAATTCTTCAACATAATGAACCACGTCTATATGTAAACCAAATTAAAAATCTCCGCAGAATAAAATTCCGCATAACAAAAAAAAAAAAAAAAAAAATCCTCATATTTGCATACATAATACCATTCACGTTATTTATTTCTTAATTCGTCTCAAATTGTTTCGCATTGCGTGCCCTTCAGTTTATCAACGAGAAAGGCCCCGAGCGTGATAGACATAAAAAATAATGTAATATATTCGTTAGAACAAAAGTTTGCTAAATATTTCGTAGAGTTGTGAGCGGCAGGGATATCATTTCTTTATTCCACCCACTTTTAGGGCGCCCATTACCGAAACTAGAATTCAGATCGTTACCAAAATGAATACATACAGCACACAGCTACAACACACCGGACAGGCGAACGACAAAGGACACGCAATCAGAGGCACATACAGAAAGCGGAATGATTCTGTGTTATCGATTGATTTTTCTACATTTCTTCACCCCCGTCGATAGACGTCGACGTCAACGACGACGCCAGCCACTTTTTTTTTTGGCAGTTAATTTCACGGAGAAGAAACAACAAAATATAGGTATAGGCAAATGGAACACTCCCAGCCAGCCTGTGCCCTGTAAGTAGGCAACGCATTAAACCAATTTAATCACATTTTGTAAGATTGTAATGCGAAGTAAGTAGGTACGAGTATGTATAGTACAGACTTCGTTTTCGTGCGTTGGAGAAGCTCCTCCGAAATTATCAACCCAAATGCAAAGAAGGATAAAACGTGTGGTGAATATAGAGAGCGGCTTTCGTGGTGTACCTACCTACCTACCTACACACCCACCCAGTGAAATGCAGACGAGTGAGCTCTGCTCTGACGTAAAGGAAAAGGAATCCGTAAGCTGGAGGTGGTGTAGGTAGAGTTGTAGAAAAACACTAGAGGATGTGGGAGTGGGCAAGCTTAATTCTCGCATGTAGCACTCTACTTTGTCCACCTAATGATACGGCAAAGTCAGCCAAATTGATGGCTGTCGACGGTAAGCCTTACGGTGCCACTCGTACCCAAAATCGAAAACCCTACACTCCAACACACCTCGGCTGCCTAACAATTTGGGTGGAGGACAGCGGAAGGTTACACCAGTGGCAAAATAAAAATGTGAAAAAAAAACACCAACACTCACACATAGTGAAAAGGAAAAACTTCGCAAGGCATCCAAGGGGTGAAGGCTGTTTATGGTACAGGCAAACGGAGGAGGGCGGGGTTATTGGTGGGGTGGCAGTGGCAGTGGCATCACATTCATACATTCTAAGGGGTAACATCCTAAAATTCCACCACACACACTGTGTCGGTTGAGAATTTTCATTATGTCATAGAGCCAAAGCGTTACACATCCGCAGCGCTCTAACCGCTGCTGGCACCATCATGGTTCACTGTTTCGTTCAGTGCCTATCTGTGTAGCTGTGTAGCTGCCTATCCACCTTTTCGCCAGCCTAAGTGCCATGCACGATGTATAGTAAATTCACACGAAAGGAAAAATCGACATTTGGAGAGCACACCGCCTGCGCTAGTATCGATTGTTTACCACTACTTTTCGTAGTCGCTTTCTTGTTGTTTGCTGGTACTTTCCGCTGTGTGGTGGATTTTTTTTTTTTTTTTTTTCTGTTTTGGGAGGAAAGGTATAACAGTACAAGGACTTACTATACTACTTACCCGTAAGGAACAGCAGAGCAAGCAGTGGTATCCACAATAAATGTTTCATCTTGAATCGTTATCCTTTTGCAGGTATTTAAAAAAAAAAAAAATCTTTCTTTTCTTTCCTCTTTTTTCGCTTGAACTTCCTTCGTCGTCGGCCCTATTGCTTGTGGGACAGGCAGGTAGGACTATTTCTTTTTTCTTCGATTTCCCAGTTGACTTTCCTTGCACACTATGGTATCATGAAAAGCGCTCGCTTCATTGGAATTCGGCAATACAAATTCACTTTATATGTTTAGCACGACTTGCCCGAAAAAATTGATTTTGAAAATTTCTCCAAAGATTTTCTATGATAAAATCGTACTCTTTACACTCGGATACTATGTATTTGAAAAATTTTCGCTTAGCCCGGTCCGTAGAGTGAAGAAGCCATTATGACTCCTACTGGAGGAGATACCAAAGACACAAGTATACTACCTACAACGATCCTCTTAGCACAAAACACATCACATTGTTGGTGTAATTGCCTTCATACAATTTTACCACAAAAGAACGAACCGATGATACTACACAAGTGACAAACAATTCTTCAAAGAAATAATTAATTATTTTTACCTACATATATACACCACCGATGACTGTGTAAATTTCTTCTCAATCAAAACCTAATATTTTTTATTTTTTAATCCAAAGGCACCGAACCCGTCTCCGTTAGCACATCACACTCAATAGAAAAATTCGAACTGCCCAAAAGAAGACGTTCTCGGCGTTGAGTGAAAATGAAATTGGGAAAATTGCGGCGAATTGTTGTTGTCATTGCTGCACTGGCAAAGAGAGAACACAAAGTATGTACTCCATTGACAAAGATGGAAAATCTGGGAATACGCGAACGCGAACGCGAACGCGAATGAAAATACGTAGAAAAAGAAAATATACAACAAAAACAGAATTGAAAAGAGATTGTACCGTGCCGTGAGAGAGAAAGGAGAGGAAGAAATCAATTTCTGCGAAAGAGAATGGGGAATGGGAATCGTTTTAAATGGTGACTACGGAGGTCCTGCTTTATCGTGCAGGTGTGCAATCGAGTGGTTGGGAATGTTTCACGTGCACTAGCAATTTGAGGAGTAGAGGCAATATACTTAACCCTGTCATCTTGATAGTTTGTTGAATTTCAGAAGAGGATAGCACAATTCGTGGTATTAAGAGAGAGGATTTAAGAGAACTTTTTAAATGTAATTCGAATTTCGAAAATAAAAACCACTGGGTTGTTAAAGAGTTTTGAGGAAAATTTTTTGTATACTACCTGAGTATAAGCATTTTTTTTAATTTTAATTTGATGGAATAACGTTGGACTAGTGTTGTAGATTAGATTCTTTTATTTGACTAGCCTTGTAAAAGGTATTTGCATAAAAATGTTTGCAGAATTTTTAAAGAATTAGTTTAATATTTCTATGCATTTTTTTATTAAATAATATTAAGTTTGTTTCATTTTTTACAGCATTTATCGCACTAGAGCTTAATGATCTAAAATTTCATTAATTTTCTTAAAGCATATGGTGAGGAGTGAGTGTGAAAATCCATTGACAGATGCCAAGGTATTTGACATTTTCTGCTCAAGGGATATTATAACCATTTAGATTAAGACTATTATTCGGAAAACATAGCTTGAATCTTACTTTCGTTAAAACATAAGGTTATATTTCTCTTAAATATTGCACATATTGCACATATATGTTGGCATTAAATTGTTTTTAATTTTATTCAAAAACACTACAACATTAATTATCACTTTTTGTTTTACAGACAACCATTTCAACGTATTTGATATATTATTAATCGACACATACATATTGCACTTTAAAAAAGATCTCATAGCCTTGTTTTGTAAAAAATGTATTACTTTATCACTACAGAGAAACAATACAGACGAACAGTACTTCAAGTTGGGCTTAACAATTACGTTATTTATATTTATTGCACTTATAATGAAAACTTCCTTTCTCATACTTTTCAAAAAACCGATTATAATGCCTAAATATTTTATTATCATTCTCATAGTTTTAGCTACGTTAAGCTTAAATATATTTTGTTTCAATTCACACTTCAATTTACACATTCAAAGTCTTCTTGCATCTCGTAATGGCACTCAGCAAAGTCGTCGCCTGTCACATGTATCACTGCGTCACCCGCAAACAGTGGCAGTTTACCATTATTCACAGCTCCCTTCATATTATTAATGTAAATGATGAATAACAGTATTCCCAACACTGACCCTTGAGGGACACCGTCTGTCTTCCGTGCTCAAGATATGAGGAAAACCACTTCAGTTCCGTGTATTTCACTACGTATTTTTGTAATTTTTTTAATAATATCGATCTGTCTATTGTTTCAAAAACCTTTTTCAGGTCTTAAAAAAAAGCAATATACTCGTTTTTTGTGCTATTTGTCCAGCTCGTAATTATTAGATTTATTGCACTTTCACAAGAGTGTATCTTTCTAAAGCCCGAATGCATGTCTATTATTAATTGATCACGAACGAAAATTTGGCTACAATTGTAATCTATATATGTATATACAACTCAATACCTAGTACCTATGTTTTTATGCATGCTATGGACTCCGAAACTACCGAGCTAATTGAGCTCAAATTGTCAGGCAATCGTCGGTATTGACCCGAGAGTGTGAAGTTTGTCCAAATTGGTCTAGCAATTTGCCCACAACTGAGCAGCAACGCACCCCGGGTGCCCGCTAGTTGTTAATAAAATACTAGGCAAATGTTTGTGGAGTTTTTAGACCTAAAATAAAAATAAGTGATTAAACTTATCACCAAAGCATGTAGCATGGCTATATCAATTGACCATCACATTAATATACCTTCTAATAGGACAAAGCGAACAAAAAAAATTTAAGCTTAAGGTTGTTTGTCGAAAATATTAGTTTGGCTGTCGGTGATGCCGAACGAACTGAAAATCTGCGCAGGTATAAGAAGGTTCCTGCATTCCAACTTAAGACAAATCTTAAAAGAAATCAAAACACCTAAATCATTTTTTTCATCCTGTGTGCTCTGCCGAGAATATTGCTGCTGTTGCCAAAAGTATGCATCCTCAACGTGTGACTGTTTGACGTGGTTTGTGGATTGGCGGCATTAATGACAAAAATGTTACGGTAAATGGAGAGCGCTACAGAGATAACCGATTTGTTTCGTCATAAACTGAGGAAATGAACTTAGATAATCTCTAGTTCCAGCACGATGGTGTTACTTGCCATACAAGTCGTCCAATAATCAATCTTTTGCGCACTAAATTCAATAACAATGTAATCAAACATATTGGTGAAGTTGCTTAGCCTCCGCGGAGCTGCGATTTGGCGCCTTTGGACTTTTTTTGTGGGGTGCGGTTAAAGATCGTTATTATGTTGACAGTCCGGGAACGATTCAGGCACTTAAGCACAATATTGATCGAGCTATAAGTAAAATAGGACCCAACACAATAGAAAAAATACTGCAAAATTTGGTTAATAGAAGGGCTACTTCCGAGCCAGCCGCGACAGCGATTTAAATAAAATTATTTCCCATAAATAATCGGAAAGTGTACTCTCTCCAATAAAGTAAAAAACTTTTGAAAATAATAAATGAATTTTTTTTATAGCAATTTTAAAACCAACCTGTGTTTTATCAAATTTGGAATATTTAATTAAAGTAATGGAATTTGCTTATTAGCTATTGTACTGATGAAATTCAAAGCGTATATTTGTTCAAAAGAATTCTAAAAAAAAATCAATAGACTTAGGGCTCATATTCATGAATAAAACTTAAGCTAAGTGTTTGCTTACGCAGTCATAAGTAATGAGGAATGCAGTGCAGTGTTTATGAATTTCTTTTAAAAAATTAAAGAAAACAATAACCTAGAAAACTTAGAGAAAAACAGAGAGAAAACCAACAAATTGACAAAAACAATGCGAAGTCAATTTTAGCTCTCTAGGATACTTAGACTTTTGACAAGCTGCTATGCTTTGTTTACGAATTATATTTTATAAGCATATCAATTTCTTACTCATAGTTATGTTTTTGAATACGAGCGTTAGTTTGATATGGAGTGAATCTACACCTATCACAGTCAAAGTATGGTTGATATGTGTGCGTTCCATGTTAATCCTATTTAAACAGACGTGTTAAATGGAACACGCTGAGAAGGAAATAAGCTTTCAAAAATATGTGTTCTAGCTCTCTGATTTTTTTTTTTTTTATTTTATTTTTTATTTTTAATTAAAAGGCGTATTCTTTTGTGTGCTAAGAATTTGTTTGTAATCATTTTGTATTAAAATAATTGCTATTATAAATAAAATAGAAAGTTAAACTGTAACATATATATAATTGTCAGAATCTTTTCTACCAATAAACCATATGGCTTTCATTTTTAAAAGTCAAAATATTAGTCTCTGAATTCTTAACAGAGAGTGAGGAGACGGAATCTATAAAATGTTAAGCTCAGAAAATTCTAAAAAATTCTCCAATTCCTCAACTCGGAAAATAAGTGGAAGAGCGGATTCCTCAGAAATCTCCGAGGGATCTGTGATGAGAACACTCCTAGTCTGTCGGGTTTAAATTGCTGATCGGGATTAATGTTAAATGGGATCGAGAGTTAATCGCGATCAATTTTGATCTGTCACGGGTTTTAAGTGTTTTAAGATTATTCACATGGAAGCGTATACAAACGTAATATTACGTCTGAAAACATCTGCAAACTGTACGCGTACTGAGAGGGATATATTATAATTTGTCTTCGTTTATTTTCTATAATCTTCTTCCAGAGTAATTTCGTTTCAAAAAAAAATTAAAACTGTAAAATGAGTAGTATTTAAAATCAAATGGAACAAATTTGTGGGGAAGATTTTGAATTATAAAAGTTTATTAAGATAAAGTTTATTTGTATATATAATCGGCGATTTATTTATTTTATTTATAATCTGCGATTTATTTGTTAAAAAAAAAAACAAAAACATTTTCTATTGACATTTATTTTAAAATCAACCTAAATTGACATTTCTCAACATTTCATAGCGTATGGGTACTTTTGTTGAATTTGAATGAATTTTCTCTCGATTTCTAAAATTTTACGTTTTTCATTTTTATTTCAGAAAAGTAGCCGCACAGACCCAATGAGAGCAAATGTTTAACTTACTCGCGGCCTTTCTCTTTTATGAATTTTTTAGGTTAGAAAACGGAGTTGAACTAAAATTCGTAGAAATTTGCATGAATTTTCAAGTAAGAAATCGGACCTTCGTATCTTCGTTTTAGAACAATCTGCGACTTCTACTGGGACTTTGGGTATTATCATAGTTAAACTTACGTACGATAACTGGTACTATCCGGTATATGACGCCTTTACTCAATAGTTTTCAATACAACTAAAAACGCTCACTTTTGATACCATTTCCTAAATATCATCACTAGTGCGGCCTCCAAGGTAAACGTCAAACTTTGACATCCCGCTTTTCTGACTTTTTAGTCGTTAGTACCACAAAACATTTACGAAAATAAAACAAAAACATTGGAAACTAAAGTAATCACGATGATGAGTGATTCTGAGGATGAAATAATTCTAAGTAATTGCCTAAATAATCAATTAAAACTGAAAGAGCTTTTCTATACAAATAATTTATATTCTCCACAGTACGGGCAGCAACTTTTGTCGTAAATGAACTGTTAGACACTCCTTTGCTATTGCGGGATCCAGAACTATGGGATCTATGCGAAGAGTCTAAGCGAAGCAGCAACTTTACTGACATTGTTATACCAAAGTATTCACTTGAAGAGTTTCGCAGTAATTTTCATATGAGTCGCACTTGTTTTTCGGTAATTACTCGTACTATGACTGTGTAGGCACAGGTCAACCACTTTACCGTGTGAAAGTTCATAGTTTGCCACGGTCAGTCATGTAAAACGGCGATACGGTTGTCCTGTAGCTAGACTAGAAATTGTATACACCTACATTCTGCGTACTGTACTGGAAATCCCACATTATGAGTCTGCCATTCTGCAAGGACGCATATCAGTTTTTACGAAGGTTGTTCCATAATTGCGTTCGCGAGAGCATCATTAGGTAGCGATAAACACTATGTTTTCAATGTTTTAGCGTTCTGTTTAATTTCTCATCATATAACTTGAGAACGACTGAACCGGTTTCAATGTTATTTCCTTCATTAATAAAACGTTAAGTGATAGTATACCTAGTACTATCATAAATACTGGTACAGATGTAAATATGTATTAAGAAATAAAAACAAAAGGTATTAAGTTCATTTTTTCCACAAATGTTTATTGATTTATTTTTAATATAAAGAAAAAGTTACCTCCATTTACTCTTTTATAGGCCTTGAGAGGAGTTAGCCAATCATCAATCGGAGCACGCACGATTTCCATTGGAGAACTGTCGACTGCTTTCCTTAGGCTAATTTTTTAGCGACTCGTTTGGGTGTCTTTTCGTACAAACTATGCCCTTCAAAACGGACCATAGCTTGTAATCCAAAGGATTAAGGTCCGGTCTTGCTGATGGCCAATCATCAATGGTTATAAAGCGAGGAACATTTTACGTGAACCAGGCCATAGGATACTCCCCACCAAACCATGACAGACGCAGGATGGTGCCCTTTTTGTACCCTTGTCACAGGCTCCCCAGCTTCTTTAGATGACCGGGTATAGACTGTCATTTTGTTTATTAAATTTGTCTTCTACGGTGAAAATTTGTTCATCCGTAAACAGAATTTGACGGTATTCGGCACCAGCGTAATCAGTTAACAATCGTTTCGATTTTTCTTTTCTTTTTTCCTTAAGCGCGTTAGTCAGCAAATGGACAGTATGTCTTTTGTATGCCCCCAAACATATCTTGTTTGATTATGCGGGACATTGAAATTTGTGAAATACCCATTTCACGAGGCATTTTTTTTTTGCTCCCGCACTGGATTCCGCCGTTCACAGCTTTGATAGCTTCTGTTGTTCTAACGGTACGTAGACTTTCCGTTCTTTGTCTGTCTTTGACATCACCAGTGACCTCAAACAATTTAATGGTCCGATAGACAAACATGCGGCTGCAGTGTTTTAAAGATTAGCCCTTTTTCCATACCGCACTTATGAAGGCTAATAACCGCAATCCTGTTTTCCTTATCGCTCCACTTCATGTTAAAAACTTAGCGAATTTTAATTTAAATTTGCATTTGACGAAAACCGAATGTAAAACCACAAATGACGCAAGCCAACACAAGAGTGCGGGTAATACCAGAGGCTGTAGGGAACCGTTAAAAGTTGTAACAGTATTTATGAAAGTACTAGGTAGATACCGCATGGAAATGGTAGGCGATATTTATCACTTTAACGGTAGAAATTGGAACATTAGCGGTATTATGATCTTTAATACACTACAACAGACTCTAAAAATTTTTGGTACGGGTAAAGCCGTGTAAGCCTGCTAGACTTACTCTTTATATGGTGGCGTATGTGAGGAAAATGAATATCATTACACTTTTTTTGTTGTTTTTTTTTTTTTAATTTGCGCGCGCCAAAGAGGATATGAATACTCTTATACTATTACAGGACACGGGCGTTTGTGAAGGAGAGAGAGAGAAAGAAAGATTTAGTGTACTGGCTTGAAACTCAGATAATATTAAGTTTCTGTAAACTCCAATGGTAGCGTCCAGATAACTGGAGAGCTTGTTTGTTTCTGCTCTTGTCGTTGCTCATGATTCACAATATTTTTCCGTGTTCCTGATGTCATCATCCCGATCAAGTTGCATTTGCAGCCATATGTTAGTGTTATGCCTTCGCAGTAGAGTTGACTTAGCTTTCGCAATTGATCGACTTCTTTATTTATTTATTTCATGGGAAATAACTAGATGATTCTTGACATCAGGATTTGAACCGTGAACCAACAGCGTGACAAGCGATGATGTTACCGTGGACCAACCAACCGTGCGAAGTCTTAGTATTATATAGTCTCTGATACTACTAAACAGTTTTCATTCAAATGACCATAGAGTAGAGAAAAGAATAGAGCAAAGCAAAAAGCAGTAACTACATTCAGTGGGCCATATGGCACAATCTATCAACACCCTTTGTATGAAACAACGTGCAAAGTTGCTGTATCATTCCGGAGAATATACAATTCCATGCATGATACGTAACATGTAAATAATTTTTTAAACATGCTAAAGAAGATTTTTTTTCCGTAACATAGAATCTAATGAAAAAAGTCGGAAACACCAAACGGATACTCAACTTGGAGCAAAAACTTCTGTTTACTGTATGGATGTTGAGTAAACAGGAAAGTTT
Organism: Pocota personata; assembly: GCA_963082735.1. Taxonomy (NCBI): domain Eukaryota; kingdom Metazoa; phylum Arthropoda; class Insecta; order Diptera; family Syrphidae; genus Pocota; species Pocota personata. The sequence continues at coordinate 55,977,449 of OY720430.1, forward strand.
TTCATCTGTGGGGTCTCGTTTTAATTTCTCTAAAGGCGCTGCACATACTACGTTTTGCGAAATCCTCGATGCGCTTTTGTTGCTGACGGAAGAGTACGTTAAATGGCCATCAAGACGACAGTACGACGAAATCGCTCAGGTACAGAGCATGCTATCCAGAAAAGTGTCTAATTACAATTTACATCTAATACAGGCTTTTAAAGAGAAATCTGGTGGTTACATTTCCGGAATTGTTGGTGCTATCGACGCTTGTCACATTCAAATGAAACAACCCGTCCGAAATCCTATCGACTACTGTAACAAACAAAATAAACACTCGATAATTATACAAGGTAAATCATTTTTAAATCTAATACGGACGGATAAAGTAACGATTATTAAATTTTCTGAAGGAGTATGCGACCATCGGATGCTGTTCATCGACATATATGTTGGCGTACCAGGAAAGCTACACAACGCAAGAGTTTTACGAAAGAGTGCCCTCTTCGAACAATTGGATAGTCTCGTACCGGGAGAATACCATATAGTAGGCGATGTGACTTACCCGTTGTTGAAAACTCTTATGGTTCCCTTTAAAGACAATGGCAACTTAAGTGAGCAACAATTGCACTTTAATACCAGTTTAAACAATGCAAGGGTCACTATTGAAAGAGCATTTGGTTCGCTTAAAGGACGATTCCAACGATTAAAATCTCTACATGTCTCAAATCCTATGAAGGCCAATAAAATAGTAGGTGCTAGCGTTATTTTACATAACCACATCATTTTAAATAACGATGATACTGACTTCTTTGAACAACACGACAGCGAAGACTTTCCACTGCCTGTAGCATCAAATCATCAAAGTAAAAGTGGTGTAATAAAAAGAAATTATTTTTTATCATTTTTATAAACAAAATAAAAAACATTCCGCATAATAATCAGTCTTCTTTATTTCACATTTTAATTTATCAGAACATACTTGTACATCTAAAGCAGAACACTCCGCTCGCAGTAGATGGTTCGATTAGAAAGAAGATAATTAAAAATTCGAACTCATCTTCCGTACAGAAAGCAGACTCTGTGTTCTCTTTGTCATTTCCTTGTACAACTTCTGCACTATTGAACTGATTTTGGTGAAGACTTTCTTGGGCGCCTTACTCGTATCTAGGCGGCATTTCTTTTCTCTCTCGCTCCTTCAGAAAGTGTGGACGAATGGTGATATGAAATGAACAAAAAATAGCGGACTTACATACGTCAGAAATTAGATTTATTTATTTTTATAAATCGGGAAATGCTCTATTACAATTATGTTTCCTTTATTTTTTCTGTTAGATTTTTTTTTTTTTTAATTGAGGGGCGGTACCCATTTTTTCGCAGACATTCCTGCACTCAAAGCGCAAATTTTACGTTTTATATTCGAACGGGTTTATATACAAAAAAAATCATCCGACATTTCCGTATACTGGAACCTCGTGCAAAATAAGGGTTTCTTAAAAAAAAAAAAAAACGCTTTTTTCTGTAGCTTAGGAGATTATGGCTTTTCTAGCTTCTAAGCGTTTTTGGCAGACAGCCGATGAACGGACTCGTGAGCGAGAGCATTAAGATTCCGTGGTCTATTTACATTCAAATATAGAATTTCACTTTCATTCGTTTCTTAGTTGTTCTTTTTCAAACTCCAGCCTTTCCCGATCCAATTCCAGCTTTTCTTTTTTTAGTTTCCGGATCTCTCTCAACTCTTGCAGCATTTCTTCACCTAAGCGAACTTTTTTGTGCTCTATAGCCAACATCTCTGTGAGTGAGCTCTCGATTTTGCTGCTGTTGGATGTGGAAGGTACGTCTGGAAGCAATGGCTCATTTAATCGTCGCTTTGATGTCCTTGAAGTATCAGCGGCTTTTGTATCACTCGGCAGGATCATGGATTGCAATGTATGCGTAGACTTTATTTTGAATTCATCCGCATATATGGCGCTCATCTGATCCATATATGGCCACATCCTGTGCCCACGTCCGGTCTCCTTTTTGTGGTTGTTGTACGTACCCTTAAGATTTTGTAGCTTTTTATCGAGTATTGCTGTTTTGAAGTTATATCCTTTTTTTTTCAACTTCTCGGCAATTTTACTAAACGTTTTCTTTCTACGTATTTTACAATTCAGGAGATCATCCTTGAGCTTAATGCACTCATCCAAAAATAGTATTATTGCCTCGTGATCAAGTGTTGAATCTGTAAAATATGGTAAGATTATGGTTTATATGATAACTGTGGGCACTTGTGGAAGTGTAGATATGCAGGTACAGTGAACAGTGCAACAGGCACTTACCCTTCTAAGAAAAATATATGAGTTCATTAATCAGTTTGAAAATAAGACCCAAATATTTAATACGGCGAATAAAATTTATTCGCAATCAAAATCCTTTTGGGCGTTAGATTTTGAGCCAGGAAGGTAAAATTTCATACAACAGCTTTTTTAGAATCAGAACCAGTACAAGTACAAAAGTTTTTGAAATACATCCACAAGCACGTCAACTTTTCGAAAAATGTTTTAGTGATCCGTACCAGAATTGTATAAAATGGATCACTAACAGATACAACATGGTGTCTGTCTGTCCGTCAGTATGTACTTGAAATTAGTATATGAAATTAAAAATATTTTCCTTACTTGGAAATAAATTTGTGTTCTGTAGCTAGAAGTGAGAGAAATGGGGAGAAAAAAAGTTTCAGGAATGACTACAGTGTGGCGCTTTCTGACTCAAGTTTTTTTTTTTTTTTTTCGATTGACACATCTGTCATTAACATTTCCTCCAAATTTTAACATCGTGGATTGACATTTGTAAAAGCTATGCTGTCGAGAGTACATCTGTCTCCGTGTTTTAAATTTTTTACGATTTTAAAAATGGGATCAACTTTGCCACAACGAGTTTGCATCAAATTTTGTGTTAAAAACGGATTGAATCCAACCCAACATTCATCAAACGCATAATTACTGGAGACGAGACGTGGCTTCATGAGTACGAAGGGCAAACCAGGAATCAGGCGAGTGAATGGCGTACACCGAATTAGCCACCGAAAAAAAACGTCCTTTTCAGTCGAAAAAGAAGATTATTTGGGCATTATGAGACGTTTGCGTGAAGCAATTCGCCAAAAAATACCGGATGTGTGGGCAAACAACTCGCGGGTTTTGCACCACGATAACGCACCCTCGCACAATGCCATCCTTATTCGTAAATTTTTGACCAAGAACAGTACAAATGCCACCCAACAGCCACCGAATTCGCCTGATTTGGCTCCATGTTCGATCGACTCAAGAAAACGCTCCGGGGAGAGCGTTTTAGCAGCCGAGAGGAGATAATAGAATGGGGATGGGATCAAGCGCTGGCATAAATGCGTTTTAGTCAATGGAGAGTACTTTGAATGCGACAATATCGATTATCAAGAATAAACTTGTATTTTCAATTTTCTGAATAAATTCCTGAAACTTTTTCATCAAGGTAGTATTTTGAATTCTCACTTTTCCTCTGGAAGTATTTGAAAAAAAATAATGCCGTATTAGTGGCCTTCTCAAACCGAAGCTGTGATGCAACTGATCTTTCCCATTATCTCTCCTCTACAAAAGGTTCGTCAAGAACCCGAGGTATACCGGATGGAAGTGACAAAGGCCTGCCAGTCCACCCTTCGTGTCTTACGTCGTAACCACTTTCAAAGAGCTATTTCTCAAGTTTAAGTTTAAAATAAATTAAGGTTTAAATTAGGCATTAGCTAAGCTTCGCGTGTTTCTTCTCGATCTTTTTCCTTGCCGTGGGCACAAGTCCTTGAACATTTCCACTCCTTTTTCTTTGCCTGTCCGTAGTCTGCTTAACGTAATAATCTTCCCTTTTTATTCTGGCACGAGATTTTGTGTGCTGAGTAGACGGTGCAGGGTAAGGTGCACCCCATCCGACGAGCTAGAGCCGAGAAACTGCGAACAAAGTTGCCTCCGTGGCCTACCCTGATTAAGAACACGTGTCACTCAACTCCAGAGTAAATATATACCATGAAGTCCACAGGCATAAGTCCGTAACGGACTTATTACCCACTTGGGCCATAGCACGACAATTTGATGGTGGAATTATGATCCACCCAAAGGATTTTATGCCCATAATTTGTAAAGCCACCTTACAACTCGATGGAAGAAGTGAGTCAACAGTTAAAGATGGCTAAGGCATCTGGATGTGTCATAAGTCAAAACTCTCAGATGGGTCATGAGCCCACAATCAAATTGTTGGCTGCACAATACGTGGTTCAACGACGCCTTACTATAACATGATTCTGCTATAACTACCTAACCCGTGTACATCAAGATCATAGATATACACTGTTGGCTTTTGTTCACTAACATTAAGCCTAAAACACATTTTAGTCCCCGCTTATGACCTCAAAATAACACGACCATAATAACAAGGCCATGCGAATTAAATTGAATAATTCTTTGGAATCATAGTCCAACAAACATTTACTTACCCACCGCAATTGAAATTTAAACTTAATTAGTTGTTTTCTTCAAAATTTAAATTTACTTTATAGTATGCATGAGTAAAGTTCTAATTTACGAGTATAATGAGAATATTCTCACTGAGCAGAGTTACAGAACCCAAATTTCGAGAAATATGTCACTTGTTTTCAGTCCAAATGACAGTGTGATACAAATTTTACGACAAACACATGCCCGGCTTAGCTCGAGGCACAAATTTCATCAAAATCTGTTAAGTATTTCTTGAGTTAGATGTGTGAGAAGTATGATTCGAAGACACTCCATCCGATTTTGACAATTCGTTGGCTAAACTAGACATCTACATACATATCGGACAAACACACACGTCAAAATTCATGAAATTTCTTCAGTGTTTCTCGAGCGAGCCGTGTGAGAACAGACAGGTAGACATGGAATAAAGTGTTTGCTTTGTATCGGACCCTTAAAATACGAACACAGTGTGTACTTCTTTTTCCGGATTAATGAGGAAGCCAAATTAAGATACAGTTATAATAACTGTACGGATCTGTACTTCAGAAAATATACAGACGTTGACTTTTCCTACAATTCGTCCATATGTTGTAAAGAGCCACGCCCACTTTTTGGAGGCGTTTTCATGAAAAAAAATCATGCTGAGCTTTCTCAAAACTATTTATGGTGACCGTTAAGTCTTATTGTGAACATCTCATCGGAATCCGTGAACTTCGGTTACAAACTTTGGGAGCCACGCCCACGATTTAGGGGTGAGCTAAAATATGGGGGATAGGGTATCACACGATCCGATCACACTACACCTATGTTTTCACACTCTCCACGCATTCACCTGTACCCAGATATAGTCAATAAACTGAGAAGATATCACTTACCAAACTCAGAAATACTCGTACTGCTCGTATCGTGAGTTGTATTTTCAAGAGGGTCCTCTGAACTGGTTTCTGCAAATATTTAATGAGATTTACTATATTCCACCATTGCTTCCTCGAATAAACTAACCAAGTATGGTACATTCCTGCCTCGAATCTAAATAATTCGCAGCATACTCCAGATCTGGAAGTATTTACATTTATAGCGAACAGATGTATGTATTTATAAATTACATTCTAACCTGTACGTAGTCTGTCTATAACATCTTCGCTGTCCTCAACATTGTAGATAACTCCATCTTTAGTCAGCATAATACTATGAGTGACATCCATGATTTTTATATTCACACAGAAAAATTGAAATTAACGAGAAATTAAATTGAATTCAGGAAAGCGCCAAAAAATTTTTGAATTCAGTTCTCAAGTTGACTGTGAATCTGCTGACTGCCTGATTCCCTCTCAAATGTTACCTGGATACTGACAGAGCGCGGAGAATCCAGTCAACTGGAGACACAAGTATAGGATAACTGTCAGAACGAGTTAAAACAAAAAAGTACAATGAGGCAGAATATGTTCCGTCTCCTTTCTTCTCAGTAAAAATGGAAACAAAAAAAAAATGTATTATATCATTTCATTTATCAAAAATCGAAAAATGCTAATCTACTTGCACGACACTGATATTGATGTGGATATCATTAAGGTGTTTGTTCTTTAAATTTAAGGGGAATCAGTCAACACAAAATAAAATCACACTACACACAATGGGCGGGTTCAGTTGGCTTAGGCACGATGATGAGATGCGTCGCTTAAGAACTAGCGGGGAAACGACTATCTGAACGGATGTAGCAATCACTTTTTATTCCCCGATACGCGATGTCTATTTCAAAGTAATCTTCGATAGACGTCAATTGACTATTTACAAACAAGTAGTAGAAGGAGAAAAATGGAAACATAAAATTTCAGAAAGCGAGAGGTAATTCTCTCAAATTTGATTGCGTTTTCGATTCTGAAAAAAATTTTGAAAGTGGACAGTATTCCACGACTGTGAGACAATTTTGAGTGTACACGAAATAAAAAACCAGATACAAACGACTTATAAAGCTCTTGCCTTCGTTTCTGATGTTTTTTGTTGAACAAAATTTCTACACCCGCTTCGCTGACAGACACTATTGGCGGTGAATGCACAGAGCATTTATTTAAGAATAATTCTTAAACAATTTAATTCTACCAAATATTTTTGGAAACGATGTACTTAAAGCTGTAACAAAAAAACAGAATTTAGCTGTCACTATTCATCCTTCAATCACAAACCAATAAATTACAAGAAATTAGCATAAGAAATATTAAAGTGTATAATGAACCTGTTGAAATTCTTGTAGATTGCCTTCTAAATTTAAGTAAAGAAGAAATGCTTTTGTTAGGTTCGAACTTCATAAATCGGTAAATTATGCAAGTAACTTTTGGATCAATAAATTATTGTATTCGGAAACAATTTATTTGGACAATTTCGTCCCGTATAACCACAGAAAATGAAAAAGTAATGGAAGTTAATATGCTGATTGAACCTAATTGGGGAAAATTGTTCTTGGTTATTAAAAAAAAAAAAAAAATACAATTGTATTTTTCATCCCTAGAACAACTAATCTATCGTTCTTGACAGACAATCAGTTTCACAGAGCTAGCTGTCATTATTGTTCCTAGCAACAGTTAGAATGTATGCGTGCCCAAAAAGCATCTCAATACTTTTAAAATGGTAACACATCCATACATCGATGTCGTTGCTATGACGGTCGAATGAAAAGAGCCCCCCGAAGTCGACTATCTCCTTGTAAGTAATGTAATAAAGAAAAAAAAAAAAAAAAAACATTTAATTTATAAACAAAATCAAATTAACAATTTTATTAACAACAAAATTAAAAAAAAAAACAAATATTTTATTTTAAAACGAACGACAAATATTACACTTCAATAACATTATACAATATATGTATGTATCTACATTATATATTATTATGGTTTATAATGTAGTACTACCAATTTAATTTAAATTTTAAATAATCTTTTAATTTTTTTTTTGTAAATGAATTGTCTCTTTTAATGGAAAATAGTTTTTCGATATTACGGAGACTTTCTTTATTCATATCCAAATATTTTTTTTAAATTAAAAAACGACTTGATGGCCTCTTTTCTTTTTGACTTTGGACGTGGGTTCACCATGTAAATTTACTCCACTTCAGTCTATTTGATCACTAGGACTTCATTCCTAGAGGACAACGATACCAAAACAAAACAGTCTTCTTCTTCGTCGTTGAGAAATTCAAAAAAGTTTTCGTATTCATCAACGTCTTCTCCATCCAATTACCGACCCATTGCATTTACGTTCCTTCTTTCCAAGGTCATGGAAACGCTGATAAATCGTCAGCCTATGAAATATCCAGATTCACGAAAACTCCTTAATGACCGGCAGTATGATTTTCGTAGCAACAGGTCCACTGGTGATTTGTTGGCATATCTCAGCGAGAAGTGGAACCAATCTCTCCATCACTTCGGCGAAACTAAGATGGTTGCGCTTGATATTTCAAAGGCGTTTGACAGAGTTTCGCATCAGGATCTTTTGTCGAAAATGCGTGCATACGGCATTGATGGGTCTCTTCTTCAATGGATTAGAAATTACCTTTCGGGGCGTTCAATACAAATTGTTTTGGACGGCTTCAAGTCTGCAATTCACCAAATAAATGCTGGTGTTCCCCAGGGCTCTGTTTTGTTTCCGACTCTCTTTCTTATTTTTATAAATAATCTATTGTCTGCAACTTCTAATCTAATCCATTCTTTTGCTGATAAAAGTACCCACAGTTTTTCATGTTCGTTCCCTGACTCATGTCCTTGCCCTTCCGCCGTAGAAGGGGAACGGCAACGTATGTTAAACACATTAAATTCCGACCTGGACAGCATAATTAAATGGCGTTCAGCCAACAGAGTGGAATTTAAAGCTTCCAAAACTTAATGCTGTCTTCTGTCTCTCAAGCGAAGCCAAAACCCTCAACCATTATCCACCGATGGTACTTGAATCATTAAAATCGAAAGACTTGCCATTCTCGGTATGTGTATTAATAACCATCTTCGATGGAACGACCACATATTCGTGGTTGCCAAAAATTATGCAAAATGTCATTAAACGGTGCAAGAAATATTTTACCCTATCTGATCTGGCCTCAATTTATAAGGCATTCATCCGCTCTAAGCTGGAATATAACGCCCATATCTGGTCTGGTGCACCCAAGACCGTATGTATATTCTTTATAGGCTACAAAATCGCGCGTTAAAACTTTTAGGTGAAAGAGACATTGTGAATGCTATACATTCACTTAAACATCGGAGAAATGTTTCATGTCTCTCCCTGTTTTATCGTTTTTTCTACAAAAAATGCTCCAGCGAAATAGCCAGTTGCATTTCTCCCCTTCAAAATTTCACCCGCAATACGCGACATGCTTCGAATGCATATCAGTTCACCCTTGAGCCTAACTTCGGTCGTACTGTCAAATATAGAGATTCGTTTATAAGCCGAACGACATGAATGTGGAATAATCTACCAGGCTCTGTATTTCCCCACCACTACAACCTTCAAACATTTAAAGCCAATGTGCACAGGCTTCTCCTCTGTTCCTCTTCCCCTTTTTCCTAAAAGCCTGTGCCCTGTAACAGTATAAAGGTATTCATATTCCTTTTGACGCGCGCTAATTATAAAAAAAATAAAAATTATTTGAACATCATCTTCTTCACTTGACTCCTCATGTCCTTCTTTTGAAATACCGGCTTCTTTGAAGCAATTTTACAGGGTTCGTGGACTTGTAAGCCACCAACACATTTTGGTAATGTGCATTTTAATTTTATTGAAAAAAAAATTTTTTTTATAAACTATAATTTTTCTATGGAACTTTTTTGAATTCCACAGGTTGGATCTAGAGACTCCTCACCAACACACCATAACACCCAGGGGTGAAATCGGCTAAGGTGATAGTTGACTATTAATAATCAAAATCAAATGTTTTGCTCTGCGTAAGTTGATTATCAAGTTGATAGTCATTTTCGAACTGTCGTTTTCGTGTGATAGCTATTTAGGTGTCATTTTTAAATATTTCAGTCATTTTCGTTTGCTATTTGGTGTGTTTTTTAAGTTCTTACAGCAAAGTTGAATAAATAAAGTGTAAAAAAAATGTTTACATCGTTAAAATTATTCAGCTCAAGTAGCACAGAAAATGATTATAAATACGTGCGGTTACTTAGAATTAATTTAAGGAATGCATGGAATATTCTGGAACTTCTTAATTGAAAATAGTTAACGTTGAAATAGTTAACATCTGCTCTGCCCTTCACAATATATGTTGTGCATACAATATCCCTCTTCCCGAACAAGAAGTAAATAATTCTCCAAGTCAAAGCCATGCATATGAATCTAGGGGTCATCAACCTAAAATAGAAGCCAAACGCATACGGGGCAGAATTAGGGATGTCTTGGCCGTTAATATCACATTATAAAAACTTTTTTTTTTATACTTAACGTGGAAATTATTTTATCAAATAAAAACAATGCTATTAATTACAGTTTATCATTCACTGTATTTGTTTTTTTTTAATTAATTATCTTTAATATGTACATTGATATGTTTGTTAATGTTTTTCATTGACCTCCATCCGCTTCAATTCGTTGACACCTTTGCTACCTCCAGTTCTAATTTTCGCATCTTGAGCTCTTCACTCCTCATTTCTAACAACGCTTTATTGTTATTTTTTTGTCATTAACAAACACCCTTTTTGCGTCCTTTATTTCAATTAAGGTTGCATTCATTTTTTCGCCCTGCTCAACTTGCTTGGCAAAAAATTGTTCCTGCAACCCGAGTTTCTCAAATATTTCTTCGTCAATCTTCTTGGTTGGCGGTGATTTGGAATTACCACATCTTTGCTATGTGGTATCGGCCTCTACATCTTCAATTAAAGTATTGATCATTGAATTTAGTTCTTCCTCTATATTGGTTTCTAAGTAATGGAACGATTAATAATTACAATAATTAATAATTATATAAACTTTGCTAAAATAAGTACCTACCTTTTGCAAAACTACCAAATGCACATTGGACTCCATGCACGGACGCTTCCAAACCGCATGCCGCGGATTGGAAATTGCTTCGTCGGTGGCGTCTATTGCTTTTATATCGACGGGCCCACCACCAGTCTTCATCAAGGACGCTTTGTTTTGCGCGAGTTTCCTTCTTGTTACATATTACCGAACTGTCCATACCTATTCATTATTGAAAAATAATTATTTGTATTATATGTCGTCATGCATATCTGCAACGGACTTTCTTGGTGGGTCATTCGCGTTAAGGATGTGTGTTAATTTTTCCCATTGTTGTTTTTGGACGGCTCTTCCAACGCTAGACATACCGTTATACGACTTGGCGAGATCTGGGTGTTCTTCCATGTATTTAGTGAGCATTCCCATTTGACATTTATTGGCTTGACTTCTTCAAAAAAAACGAATAAACCAAATTCCAATTCATAAACAATATAATATAATCAATTTTATGTACTTACATTTTATTTATTTTTAAAAGTTCCTCACAAACACAATACGAAAAATTAATAACGAATTTTTTTCACATTTTCTTAGCCTTGACATTCAAGTTTGAATTGCGTTGCCAAGTCTAAGGAGAGATTTTTTGATCATTTTACACAGAGCAAGGGGTAGTTGATAATCAAAAATGACTATCAACTTAGCCGATTCCACCCCAGGTTACATGAGTTATGGTAACAAAACGACACTTACATAGTTCTAATTGGGTTCTTTCTAATAGAACTACCACTATTACCTACCTACCTACCTTCCCTTACACCTAATAAATGCAGGTAAAACAAAATTCATAGTATTCGATTAAAGCCAATGAAATAAAAATAAACAACGTTCTTATTGAAAATTAGCCTTTCTGTGAATAAAAGAACCATTTTTTAAGTAATGGAATAAATATTGCATTATTACTTAGCAGTAATACGATAACAGTCGAAACTTAATTACGCATTCTCCTCCATAGTTTTTGAACGTTAACTTGCCCAGACAGTACCAGCAAGTCAAAGTTTTTCAAATACCAAGAGATGTTATAATAAACATGTATCTTCTTGTTTTTATCCAAAAATGACTTGTAAAACTCGCTCATTTTATCTGCAGATATCTCATCGATTCCCGCTGTTTTATACGCTCTGACGAAATCTTCTTTTTCCTTAAATAAAAAAAGAATTACACCTGACAGTTAATATGTATAACCCTAGTTTTCTTACATCATAGAATCTTTTGTTGTGTCTCGACCAAAAGTCTTGATTCCACTTGTCAACTTCGATTTGTTTCTCTCGAAGCTCACAGGCCAAAGGAGTTTCATCTTTGGAGATGCATCGTACGTAAGGTCGAAGATTTGACTCCTTATCTGGAGGTCCAATGTAGTCGGTGGTGACTTCGTGCGGCTCAGGTTTCTCTGATAGCCCAGACACACCAGCCTTGGCTTTGTCAGCAAACTTAAAGAAATGTTACTACATTTAATGTTCAAATATTTGTTATTGAAATTTACCATTCGTCGATTACATATTCGTATAAAACTTATTTTTCTTCCTACAAGATTCATGTTTGGATTTATTAAAATTTTATTTTGATGTCAAAAAATCAGCTGCAACAGATTTTGACTTTCGAAGTCGAAAAAAACATCACACTTCTCAAAAAAAAAAGTAATTGTAGTGTACTCACCAAATCAAAAACCCAAGAACACAATGTATACACAAGAAGAACACACATTGAATGAATTATGTAATATCACATAAAGTCAACGATCACAAAACAAAAACACTTGACGGCACACGACAAAGTGCTGACGCATAAATACTTCGATGCACTATGTCGCAGTGCATAAAGCTGACCTACTAACGTGTCATTTGAGAAGTGTTTGACTCTTTGTGTGATCAATACAATGTGTAGTAAGTGTTTGGGGAAATAGAAATATAACTTTTTTAGGTCATGACTAAGAAGGCGAAATATGATGGCATGCGACTCACTAGATATCGATGTGCATTGGGAATGCTGGTGGGGAATTAGTATATAAAGATCGATTCTTTTAAAATAAATCAGATTCAACTTGACTTTAAAACAAGGCGTTTCTCAATCTGACTTTTCAGCTCTGCTACTCGTTAGCAGACTCTGGCAACTGCTATTGCGTTCACGCCCTGCCAATCTTAGGGAAAGCAACTTGGTATATAGACCCATCACATGGCGATCCTGCCATCTCGGTAGAACCTCTACGTTGTACCTTTACATAATTACATGCGCTTCTTTCAAAGCGTATTGATCACGACTGCTCAGATTACAGGTCGTATTCTATGCATACTGCTAGTGTAGCGAAAACAACATTATGTACCTGGATCACTATAAATAAAGAAATTGTACAAAAGCAAAGTTGCTCAAGCCTAACAAATAACAGAACTAATTGGTGTGAATTCAGAGAAAAGCTGGAATGTTTTATTAACCTAAGATCGCCTGTAGATAGAAAAGACCAAATTGACATGAAAGTAGAGCCATTTATTGTTGATGTCACCGGCAAATCAAAAGACATACCACAATAAAATATCCATCGGGCATGCAAATGATGAGACATCCGGAAGACAAAACTATCTACAATCGTTTAAATAATAAGTTACAAAAATGTATTACCGAATTCAGAAATTCCTTTCCTACCTGACTTAGTGAATACAAATTTAAAATTTGTGGATAAAATAGATGATGATGATGAAATACCCTATGGCACTACAAGAGAAATAAGAAATATGTGCAGGCTTAAAATATCGAATAAAATAGCACCAGGTTACGATTTTGTTACAAATGGAAGCCATACGATTTATTGGCGAAGGAGATTCTTGCAATTATACATAATTCAGAAACAGTGTTATATTGCAATTATTTTAATACGTAAGAGTTAATATGTATATTTATGATTGAAAGTTAATCGCTGTCAATTTTGGTCTGTTACGGGTTTAACACACTTGAATATTTTTATTAGTAAAATGCATGGTGGGCACTAAGTGGAAATATATTCAAATTGCAGGTGTCTTAGAGGCAAAATCACAAAATGTATTGTAACATAATAATAACTACGCCCCCTAAAATATGACGCAACAAATTCCGAAGTGACTTCATTCTGGCAGAATTTTGGTTCGTACTGTCCTTTCATTCGAGGTTCGTGTCTGGGACGAAGTCTCCACAGCTCATGTCAACGAAAGAGACGAATAATATCAGGGATAAAAGGGAATTGAAACTGCAAGAATTATTTCTCTTGTTCCAGTGGTCGAAGAATTTGCTAGAAGTTTCTGGCTATCAGAAACTTCTGCTATATAAGGACAGATGGCGATCAAAAAAAGACACAGTTGGTTTTAGAACCGTGGCGAAGAGATTGGAAAAGTGATAACGGGCGAAGTTGTAATTTGGTGATAAATTGAAAGTTGAGAGTAAACAAGAAAAAGTAATTAGTTTGAATTTGTGAATTAAGTAATTGAAAGGAGATAAAGTGATTTGAGAGGAAAGAGACATTGTAAGAAAAGAATTTGCGAAGAATAGTATAGTGTGAACTTGAATTGTTCTATAGAGTAGAAAATAAAGAAATAATTTCACAGAATAATTGTTTTATCTACTCGAGCCGTAGCTCGCATATTACATTGGTGTCAGAAGTGGGATAAAACTTATTCTGTGAATAACTATTTCCGTGGTGTGAAATTGCACAAAAAAAAAAAAAAAAAAAAAAAACGATTTCTGTGTTGAGTTAATTAGTTGCGCAAAATGGGTCGCAAATTGGGAAAACTAACTATAACTCAACTAAAGGCAGAACTCAGTAAGCGGAACCTCGACACAACTGGGGGAAAAGATGCCCTACTGATTCGTCTGGAAGAAGCAGTAACGCAGGAAGGTGAAAATCCGCATGACATAGAGTTTGACGTGGAAGAGGAACCAGCAAGTACAGTAGCCGACCCGGGTATAACAAGTCTGCTCCTGCAACTTAAGTTAGTCATGGACGAACAAAAGAAAGCAATAGAAGATCAAAGTCATAAGCTCGATGACCAAAGGAATTCTCTAGAACTTAAGCTGGACGAACAAAAGAAAGCAATGGACGAACAAAAGAATTCTCTAGAACTTAAGCTGGATGAACAAAAGAAAGCGATGGACGAACAAAAGAAAGCAATGGGCGACCAAAGGAATTCTCTAGAACTTAAGCTGGACGAACAAAAGAAAGCAATGGACGAACAAAAGAATTCTCTAGATGCTCTGGAAAGTAAACTTGATGAGCAAAACAAGAACTTGGAATCCAAATTCGAAGTGATCGAAGAAAAAATCGAGAAGGTCGAGACGCAACTCGAAAAAGTCGAAATTAGATTCGATGAAAATTTTGAGAAACATGAAACTCAGTTCGGGAAGATAGAGACTCAGTTTGAAAAAGTGGATACGCAATTCGAGATAGTAGGAAAGCAAGTCGAAAATCTTGCTAAGGAGCTCAGCAACGTGAAGAGACAGAAAGCACGGGAATATTCCACTGACGGTCTGAGAAGAAAGGAGATGCAGCCTCCTATCTTCGATGGTCAAACATCATGGCCAATTTATAAAAGGCAATTCGAAGCGGCCGCAATGACCAATAGCTGGGACGATGAAGAGAAGTCCATTGCACTCACACTTGCACTGAGGGGTCCAGCTGCGGAGCTCTTGCAGACCATCCCGGAAGATAAACAGCAGAACTACGACTCTCTGGTTCAGGCTATCGAGATGCGGTTTGGGGATGAACACATGCAGCAGGTGTACAGGGTTCAGCTGCGTAGTCGAGTCCAGAAAAGGGGGGAAACGCTCCAACAGTTGCAAGCGGATATAGAGCGACTAGCCCATCTTTCATACCCTAAAGCCGGTGAGGAGCTTATCAACGAAATGGCGGTGGAAGCTTTTATTCAGGCCATAGAGGACAGACAACTGCAAATGGCTGTAAGGATGGCTGAAAAACGAACACTCCCCGAGGCATTGGCATTCGCTTTGTCAATGAAGGCTGCGGACCAAGCATACCAGGGAATACACCGTGTCAGGGAAATGTCCGTCGTGGAATGCTCATGCCAGAGAACAGCCGTCATGGATGAAGACAGAGCTCGCGGAAGTCAAATCCGTTGCTGGAATTGCAACCAAACGGGACACCTACAACGGCAGTGCAGAAGTGCACCTAGACGAGGAAATTGTTCACATTGCGGAAGTAGGAGAAGCAGAGAGGAAGCATCTGGCGGTGATAACATCCATCCTGTCAGTCAGACTTCGCAAAACCAGCAGTCGGGAAATGCGTAAGGACCAACTTCGCGGGGCAGAAGTTGGTTACTGGAATCGAGGCCCCCAGGACCACCATTCAAGTTTCGCAAACCAAACGGGGTAACAAGAGCCTGACAGTGGAGGCACTAATCAACGAGAAGAAGTGCGTAGCCACCATCGACACAGGTGCCACTGCCTCCATTGTAAGAAGAGATATCGTCAAAAGCTCCTGGCTGCACAACACCAACAGCTACTGCCTGAAGACTGCAACAGGGGAAATGGCGAAGGTATTTGGAGAAGTTCGTCTTACGATTACTCTGGCAGGACTGACGTTCTCCCATGCGTTTCTGGTGGCAGATATATGCGACGAGTGCATCATCGGAGTAGACTTCATGAAAGCAAATGAAGTAATCTTGGACATCGGGATGCAAGTACTGAGGTATCGAAATGTGGAGATTCCGATGGTGTACGGAAATGAGAATGCCGTAACTCTCAGGACAGTCATCAGCAAAGACGAAGTTTTGCCGCCGTCTTCAGAGACAATCATTTGGACGAAGCTGGAAGGTGATCTTGGGAGCCACCGATTCTACATAGTAGAACCAGACCCAGAGAAGAATTCTCAAGACTACATCGTGGGAAAGACGTTAGTCGAACCAAAGAACACCATGGTTCCAGTGAGGGTTTTGAACGCAAGACCACACACTGTCAAACTAAGGCGAGGGGAGGTGACTGGAAAATGCACGCCGATTACCGCCGTCGCAACAATATCTGAACGTGATGCTCCAAAACTTCTCCCATCACCTTGGACAGCGGAAGCGAGAGAGACGATTCTCCAGTCCAGTGAGCTGAATCAGGAGCAGCGAACTATGGCAGAGAATCTTATCAATGAGTACGCTGATGTATTTGCCTCACAGGACGGAGAATACGGCCGAACACACCTGGTACAACATCGAATAGACACTGGTGATACTAGACCAATTCGTCAGCCTGCTAGGCGCCTTCCATTGGCAAAGCAGACAGAAGTTGCAGAGATGGTGTCGGCAATGGAGAAAGAAGGTCTGATTGAAAGTTCCAAAAGTCCGTGGGCATCACCGGTTGTACTGGTTAAGAAGAAAGATGGCAGCACGCGGTTCTGCGTGGACTATCGGCAGCTCAATTACGTCACCAAGAAAGACAGCTACCCTCTGCCACGGATTGACGACACGCTAGACACACTATCAGGAGCCCGATGGTTTTCCACTCTCGACTTGAAGAGTGGCTACTGGCAGGTACAGATCCATCCAGAAGACCGGGAGAAAACCGCCTTCACCGCAGGAAATGGGCTATGGCAATTCACGGTAATGCCATTCGGGCTGTGCAATGCTCCGGCGACTTTCGAGCGATTGATGGAATGTGTCCTGCAAGGGTTAACATGGAAAACCTGTTTGGTATACTTGGATGATGTCATCGTCGTAGGAAAAACGTTTGCGCAACACCGAGACAATCTAAGGGATGTGTTTCAAAGGCTTCGAAGTGCCCACCTGAAGCTCAACCCCAAGAAGTGCGCCCTGTTTAGAGCGGAAGTCAAGTACCTGGGACACATAATTTCAGCGAAAGGAGTGAGAACCGATCCGGAGAAGGTCGAAGCGGTGAAAAACTGGCCAGTCCCCAAAGACAAACACCAACTAAGGAGCTTCCTGGGCCTAGCCACCTACTACAGACGGTTCGTGAAGGATTTTGCCGGGATCGCAAAGAACCTGCACCAGTTGACGGAAAAGGGAAAACAATTCAAATGGTCAATTGAGTGCGAGAAGAGCTTCAAGGCACTTAAACAACGGCTATGCGATGCCCCGATACTGGCTTACCCCACTCCCGGGGAAACGTTCGTTGTGGATGCAGATGCTAGTAATGTCGGGGTAGGAGCCGTACTCTCCCAGGTGCATGACGGCCAAGAGAAGGTGGTTGCGTACTTCAGCAAGGTGCTCTCTAAGCCAGAAAGGAACTACTGCGTGACAAGGCGGGAACTTCTAGCTTTGATCTTGGCTACGAAGCATTTTCACAAATACCTCTACGGGAGGAAGTTCGTTCTTCGCACAGACCATGCAGCATTAAAATGGCTATTACAGTTCAAGAGTCCTGAGGGTCAGGTCGCAAGATGGATCGAAAGGCTGCAAATCTACGACTACGAAATACAGCATCGTAAAGGAAAACTCCACTCTAATGCGGATGCACTGTCCCGGAGACCATGCAGAACGGATTGTAAACATTGTGCGCGTCAGGAAGAACGGGAGCTGGTTTCCATCCAAAGAATGAGAGCCGAACCTATCGCCGGCTGGAGCGTAGATGAGATCCGGAACGCTCAGAAGGAAGACCCCGATATCGAGCCGATTCTGGCCTGGAAGGAGAACATGGAGAAACCGGATCATCAGGACATCTCTCACAGAAGCCCGACCTTAAAGGCATATTTTGCGCAGTGGGACTCCCTCCATGTCCAAGAAGGTGTTCTGAGAAGAAAATGGGAATCCTCCGACGGAAAATCGTTTGTAATGCAGCTTGTAGTACCGCGGACGAGGGTCAAGGAGGTGTTACAGGAAATGCATGGCGGGGCGACCGGAGGCCACTTGGGAGTGAATAAGACGCTAGAAAGGGTACGAGAACGTTTTTATTGGTTAAAAGCGAAGGAAGATATCGAAGACTGGTGCAGAAAATGCGACGTGTGTGCAGCTAGCAAGGGTCCGAGAATCAAAACTCGAGGTAAGATGCACCAATACAACGTGGGAGCACCTTTCGAACGAATCGCCATTGACATCGCAGGGCCCTTTCCGGAAACCGACAATGGTAATCGGTATATACTCGTAGTGATGGACTACTTCAGTAAGTGGCCGGAAGCGTTTCCGATCCCTAACCAGGAAGCCAGAACCGTGGCGGAGCAGATCGTCTACAATTGGGTTAGCAGATTCGGTGTGCCCTTGGAATTGCATTCTGACCAAGGGCGGAACTTCGAGTCAAGAATCTTCCAAGAGATGTGTCAACTACTCGGAATCAAAAAGACAAGGACAACCCCGCTTCATCCACAGTCGGACGGTATGGTGGAGCGTTTCAATAGGACTTTGGACGAACATCTCTCGAAGGTCGTAGGTGACTACCAACGGGATTGGGACCGGCAGATTCCCTTGTTTCTGATGGCCTATAGAAGTGCCGTGCATAGCACTACTCGACATACGCCGTTCGAAATCTTATTTGGTGGAATAGCTCGTTTACCCAGTGAGGTGAAATTTGGATCTCCTACCAATGAGCCCAGAAATGAAGAAGAGTACGTGGCGGACCTTAGGGAAAGGCTTAGGGACATACACCAAAGGACCAGAAGCCAGATTAAGATGACGAGCGACCGCATGAAGACCAGGTATGATGCCAAGGCAACAACGTCAGGATTCCAGGAAGGAGATCTGGTGTGGCTGTATAATCCCCATCGCCAAAAGGGGAAATCACCTAAGTTACAGCGGAACTGGGAAGGTCCCTACAGAATAGTAACCCGCATCAACGATGTTGTCTACCGCATCCAGCGAGGACCAAGGGCCAAAATGAAAGTGGTTCATGTGGACCGACTGAGTCGATACAATGGCCGAAATGAGGATGCACTTGTTCGGGACGAACACGTCTAAGAGGGGGGCAGTGTAACATAATAATAACTACGCCCCCTAAAATATGACGCAACAAATTCCGAAGTGACTTCATTCTGGCAGAATTTTGGTTCGTACTGTCCTTTCATTCGAGGTTCGTGTCTGGGACGAAGTCTCCACAGCTCATGTCAACGAAAGAGACGAATAATATCAGGGATAAAAGGGAATTGAAACTGCAAGAATTATTTCTCTTGTTCCAGTGGTCGAAGAATTTGCTAGAAGTTTCTGGCTATCAGAAACTTCTGCTATATAAGGACAGATGGCGATCAAAAAAAAGACACAGTTGGTTTTAGAACCGTGGCGAAGAGATTGGAAAAGTGATAACGGGCGAAGTTGTAATTTGGTGATAAATTGAAAGTTGAGAGTAAACAAGAAAAAGTAATTAGTTTGAATTTGTGAATTAAGTAATTGAAAGGAGATAAAGTGATTTGAGAGGAAAGAGACATTGTAAGAAAAGAATTTGCGAAGAATAGTATAGTGTGAACTTGAATTGTTCTATAGAGTAGAAAATAAAGAAATAATTTCACAGAATAATTGTTTTATCTACTCGAGCCGTAGCTCGCATATTACAGTATCATTAAAGTCATCACATAAGAAAATAAATGTACATTTTTATATGAATTCTCCCTTACTATGCAAAAACTCATTATCTAAATATTTTACTTTTCGCGAAAACGTTCATTTATTGCATAAGGACACAAGTAATACGTTCTTGCAATTTTAACAAGATAAATTACGAAAAATGTGTATGCGGATTTATTAATCAGACTCTAAAAAGCCATAAAAACACCTCGGCTTCGCTGACGATGTTTGCCTACTTTCACATCGGATAATGGACCTTCATCTGATGGCCGAAAATATGGAAGCTGAGGCAAACAAAGGCGGGCTTAAGATAAACACAGCCAAAACAAAAGCCCCGCGCACTTCTAACACCCGCACTCAGCTCAACATTACAGGAAGGGTAGTCGAGAAAGTAGACAATTTTCTATACTTAGAAAGTGTGGTTTAGGCTGACCGCGTTGGCACCGAACTGTATGTGTCTATCAGAATCGGGAAGGCAAAACCTGCGTTCGGAATGCTATCGAAAGTCTTGAGAAGCAATGTTCTCAGCTTTAGAACCAAGCTGCGACTGTTCCACCCCAGCGTTGAATCAGTACTGCTGTATGGGTGCAGTACTTGGAAGGTGGACACTACTACCACATGCAAGCTGCAAACCTTCTATTATGTTATGTTCTTTTTAATTTGATTATTTATTTCAAGTTTAATATAGTTCACAATAATTAGAGATTAAGTTTTAAGTTTTTCAATAGCTAATATATTGTAGCATAATAATAACTACGCCCCCTAAAAATATGACGCAACAAATTCCGAAGTGACTTCATTCTGGCAGAATTTTGGTTCGTACTGTCCTTTCATTCGAGGTTCGTGTCTGGGACGAAGTCTCCACAGCTCATGTCAACGAAAGAGACGAATAATATCAGGGATAAAAGGGAATTATAACTGCAAGAATTATTTCTCTTATTCCAGTGGTCGAAGAATTTGCTAGAAGTTTCTGGCTATCAGAAACTTCTGCTATATAAGGACAGATGGCGGTCAAAAAAGACACAGTTGGTTTAGAACCGTGGCGAAGAGATTGGAAAAGTGATAATGGGCGAAGTTGTAATTTGGTGATAAA
Source organism: Pocota personata (assembly GCA_963082735.1). Lineage (NCBI taxonomy): Eukaryota > Metazoa > Arthropoda > Insecta > Diptera > Syrphidae > Pocota > Pocota personata. The sequence goes on from OY720430.1 coordinate 55,998,490, forward strand.
TTGAAAGTTGAGAGTGAACAAGAAAAAGTAATTAGTTTGGATTTGTGAATTAAGTAATAGAAAGGAGATAAAGTGATTTGAGAGGAAAGAGACCTTGTAAGAAAAGAATTTGCGAAGAATAGTATAGTGTGAACTTGAATTGTTCTATAGACTAGAAAATAAAGAAATAAATTTCACAGAATAATTGTTTTATCTACTCGAGCCGTAGCTCGCATGTTACAATATTGTAGCATAATAATAACTACGCCCCCTAAAAATATGACGCAACAAATTCCGAAGTGACTTTCCATTCTGGCAGAATTTTGGTTCAAACTGTCCTTTCATTCGAGGTTCGTGTCTGGGACGAAGTCTCCACAGCTCATGTCAACGAAAGAGACGAATAATATTAGGGATAAAAGGAGATTATAACTGCAAGAATTATTTCTCTTGTTCCAGTGGTCGAAGAATTTGCTAGAAGTTTCTGGCTATCAGAAACTTCTGCTATATAAGGACAGATGGCGATCAAAAAAAGGGACAGTTGGTTTAGAACCGTGGCGAAGAGATTAGAAAAGTGATAATGGGCGAAGTTGTAATTTGGTGATAAATTGAAAGTTGAGAGTGAACAAGAAAAAGTAATTAGTTTGGATTTGTGAATTAAGTAATTGAAAGGAGATAAAGTGATTTGAGAGGAAAGAGACATTGTAAGAAAAGAATTTGCGAAGAATAGTATAGTGTGAACTTGAATTGTTCTATAGAGTAGAAAATAAAGAAATAATTTCACAGAATAATTGTTTTACCTACTCGAGCCGTAGCTCGCATATTACATTGGTGTCAGAAGTGGGATGCTCATGCCAGAGAACAGCCGTCATGGATGAAGACAGAGCTCGCGGAAGTCAAATCCGTTGCTGGAATTGCAACCAAACCGGACACCTACAACGGCAGTGCAGAAGTGCACCTAGACGAGGAAATTGTCCACATTGCGGAAGTAGGAGAAGCAGAGAGGAAGCATCCTGTCGGTCAGACTTCCCAAAACCAGCAGTCGGGGGATGCGTAAGGACCAACTTCGCGGGGCAGAAGTTGGTTACTGGAATCGAGGCCCCCAGGACCACCATTCAAGTTTCGCAAACCAAACGGGGTAACAAGAGCCTGACAGTGGAGGCACTAATCAACAAGAAGAAGTGCGTAGCCACCATCGACACAGGTGCCACCGCCTCCATTGTAAGAAGAGATATCGTCAAAGGCTCCTGGCTGCACAACACCAACAGCTACTGCCTGAAGACTGCAACAGGGGAAATGGCGAAGGTATTTGGAGAAGTTCGTCTTACGATTACTCTGGCAGGACTGACGTTCGCCCATGCGTTTCTGGTGGCAGATATATGCGACGAGTGCATCATCGGAATAGACTTCATGAAAGCAAATGAAGTAATCTTGGACATCGGGATGCAAGTACTGAGGTATCGAAATGTGGAGATTCCGATGGTGTACGGAAATGAGAATGCCGTAACTCTCAGGACAGTCATCAGCAAAGACGAAGTTTTGCCGCCGTCTTCAGAGACAATCATTTGGACGAAGCTGGAAGGTGATCTTGGGAGCCACCGATTCTACATAGTAGAACCAGACCCAGAGAAGAATTCTCAAGACTACATCGTGGGAAAGACGTTAGTCGAACCAAAGAACACCATGGTTCCAGTGAGAGTTTTGAACGCAAGACCACACACTGTCAAACTAAGGCGAGGGGAGGTGACTGGAAAATGCACGCCGATTACCGCCGTCGCAACAATATCTGAACGTGATGCTCCAAAACCTCTCCCATCACCTTGGACAGCGGAAACGAGAGAGACGATTCTCCAGTCCAGTGAGCTGAATCAGGAGCAGCGAACTATGGCAGAGAATCTTATCAATGAGTACGCTGATGTATTTGCCTCACAGGACGGAGAATACGGCCGAACACACCTGGTACAACATCGAATAGACACTGGTGATACTAGACCAATTCGTCAGCCTGCTAGGCGCCTTCCATTGGCAAAGCAGACAGAAGTTGCAGAGATGGTGTCGGCAATGGAGAAAGAAGGTGTGATTGAAAGTTCCAAAAGTCCGTGGGCATCACCGGTTGTACTGGTTAAGAAGAAAGATGGCAGCACGCGGTTCTGCGTGGACTATCGGCAGCTCAATTACGTCACCAAGAAAGACAGCTACCCTCTGCCACGGATTGACGACACGCTAGACACACTATCAGGAGCCCGATGGTTTTCCACTCTCGACTTGAAGAGTGGCTACTGGCAGGTACAGATCCATCCAGAAGACCGGGAGAAAACCGCCTTCACCGCAGGAAATGGGCTATGGCAATTCACGGTAATGCCATTCGGGCTGTGCAATGCTCCGGCGACTTTCGAGCGATTGATGGAATGTGTCCTGCAAGGGTTAACATGGAAAACCTGTTTGGTATACTTGGATGATGTCATCGTCGTAGGAAAAACGTTTGCGCAACACCGAGACAATCTAAGGGATGTGTTTCAAAGGCTTCGAAGTGCCCACCTGAAGCTCAACCCCAAGAAGTGCGCCCTGTTTAGAGCGGAAGTCAAGTACCTGGGACACATAATTTCAGCGAAAGGAGTGAGAACCGATCCGGAGAAGGTCGAAGCGGTGAAAAACTGGCCAGTCCCCAAAGACAAACACCAACTAAGGAGCTTCCTGGGCCTAGCCACCTACTACAGACGGTTCGTGAAGGATTTTGCCGGGATCGCAAAGAACCTGCACCAGTTGACGGAAAAGGGAAAACAATTCAAATGGTCAATTGAGTGCGAGAAGAGCTTCAAGGCACTTAAACAACGGCTATGCGATGCCCCGATACTGGCTTACCCCACTCCCGGGGAAACGTTCGTTGTGGATGCAGATGCTAGTAATGTCGGGGTAGGAGCCGTACTCTCCCAGGTGCATGACGGCCAAGAGAAGGTGGTTGCGTACTTCAGCAAGGTGCTCTCTAAGCCAGAAAGGAACTACTGCGTGACAAGGCGGGAACTTCTAGCTTTGATCTTGGCTACGAAGCATTTTCACAAATACCTCTACGGGAGGAAGTTCGTTCTTCGCACAGACCATGCAGCATTAAAATGGCTATTACAGTTCAAGAGTCCTGAGGGTCAGGTCGCAAGATGGATCGAAAGGCTGCAAATCTACGACTACGAAATACAGCATCGTAAAGGAAAACTCCACTCTAATGCGGATGCACTGTCCCGGAGACCATGCAGAACGGATTGTAAACATTGTGCGCGTCAGGAAGAACGGGAGCTGGTTTCCATCCAAAGAATGAGAGCCGAACCTATCGCCGGCTGGAGCGTAGATGAGATCCGGAACGCTCAGAAGGAAGACCCCGATATCGAGCCGATTCTGGCCTGGAAGGAGAACATGGAGAAACCGGATCATCAGGACATCTCTCACAGAAGCCCGACCTTAAAGGCATATTTTGCGCAGTGGGACTCCCTCCATGTCCAAGAAGGTGTTCTGAGAAGAAAATGGGAATCCTCCGACGGAAAATCGTTTGTAATGCAGCTTGTCGTACCGCGGACGCGGGTCAAGGAGGTGTTACAGGAAATGCATGGCGGGGCGACCGGAGGCCACTTGGGAGTGAATAAGACGCTAGAAAAGGTACGAGAACGTTTTTATTGGTTAAAAGCGAAGGAAGATATCGAAGACTGGTGCAGAAAATGCGACGTGTGTGCAGCTAGCAAGGGTCCGAGAATCAAAACTCGAGGTAAGATGCACCAATACAACGTGGGAGCACCTTTCGAACGAATCGCCATTGACATCGCAGGGCCCTTTCCGGAAACCGACAATGGTAATCGGTATATACTCGTAGTGATGGACTACTTCAGTAAGTGGCCGGAAGCGTTTCCGATCCCTAACCAGGAAGCCAGAACCGTGGCGGAGCAGATCGTCTACAATTGGGTTAGCAGATTCGGTGTGCCCTTGGAATTGCATTCTGACCAAGGGCGGAACTTCGAGTCAAGAATCTTCCAAGAGATGTGTCAACTACTCGGAATCAAAAAGACAAGGACAACCCCGCTTCATCCACAGTCGGACGGTATGGTGGAGCGTTTCAATAGGACTTTGGACGAACATCTCTCGAAGGTCGTAGGTGACTACCAACGGGATTGGGACCGGCAGATTCCCTTGTTTTTGATGGCCTATAGAAGTGCCGTGCATAGCACTACTCGACATACGCCGTTCGAAATCTTATTTGGTGGAATAGCTCGTTTACCCAGTGAGGTGAAATTTGGATCTCCTACCAATGAGCCCAGAAATGAAGAAGAGTACGTGGCGGACCTTAGGGAAAGGCTTAGGGACATACACCAAAGGACCAGAAGCCAGATTAAGATGACGAGCGACCGCATGAAGACCAGGTATGATGCCAAGGCAACAACGTCAGGATTCCAGGAAGGAGATCTGGTGTGGCTGTATAATCCCCATCGCCAAAAGGGGAAATCACCTAAATTACAGCGGAACTGGGAAGGTCCCTACAGAATAGTAACCCGCATCAACGATGTTGTCTACCGCATCCAGCGAGGACCAAGGGCCAAAATGAAAGTGGTTCATGTGGACCGACTGAGTCGATACAATGGCCGAAATGAGGATGCACTTGTTCGGGACGAACACGTCTAAGAGGGGGGCAGTGTAGCATAATAATAACTACGCCCCCTAAAAATATGACGCAACAAATTCCGAAGTGACTTTCCATTCTGGCAGAATTTTGGTTCAAACTGTCCTTTCATTCGAGATTCGTGTCTGGGACGAAGTCTCCACAGCTCATGTCAACGAAAGAGACGAATAATATTAGGGATAAAAGGAGATTATAACTGCAAGAATTATTTCTCTTGTTCCAGTGGTCGAAGAATTTGCTAGAAGTTTCTGGCTATCAGAAACTTCTGCTATATAAGGACAGATGGCGATCAAAAAAAGGGACAGTTGGTTTAGAACCGTGGCGAAGAGATTAGAAAAGTGATAATGGGCGAAGTTGTAATTTGGTGATAAATTGAAAGTTGAGAGTGAACAAGAAAAAGTAATTAGTTTGGATTTGTGAATTAAGTAATTGAAAGGAGATAAAGTGATTTGAGAGGAAAGAGACATTGTAAGAAAAGAATTTGCGAAGAATAGTATAGTGTGAACTTGAATTGTTCTATAGAGTAGAAAATAAAGAAATAATTTCACAGAATAATTGTTTTACCTACTCGAGCCGTAGCTCGCATATTACAATATAATATAAGGTTAGTTTAAGTTTCTTAGTGGGTTAATTCCGGTTGGTATGAATGCTGGCAGATCAATGTACGTGTCTTTTATGTGTCGATAAAATCACGCTGACAGATGTCAATGTCGTTCTCCGTGGTATCCGCTTACCCAGGCAGGCAAAACAGCGGGACACCCTATGCAAATATGGCGCAGGACAGTCGAGGAGGAATCAAGCTCTTTGGGAATGAGTTGGAGGCAGGTTAAACGCGTTTTAGAACTCCGAACAAGATGGCGCGTAGGCGTTGTTGACGCCCTATGCCCTCGATGGGTTCAAGGATTTAAGTAAGTAAGTAATAAGTAATATTAGCCAAGAACAAATTATGACAGCAATGAGTTTTGAGAATTATTGTAAAAAGCGGAAATAAAGTTAGCAATAAGGGATATCGGGAGAGAAATCTAAATTTTGATCCATCGTTAGGATTTCGGAAAAAGCTTTAAAAATAGGAAATACAGATAAATGTATGATAACAACGCTGGTTACGAGTTCAGGCGGCCGAGATGTTGTAGCACTCCAGAAACCTGAACGATAATCTACAAAGAAAATCGCTGTGATCAACTGTACTCCCATCTGCATGCCTCTCATTCCTGAGTGTGCATACTTAATTAGAAAACTTGTAAATATAAATAAAAACTATAAATGACCGAATACAAAGTCCTGGAGCTATTCAGTGGAATCGGAGGAATGCACAGTTCCTTCAATTGTAAGGAAATATTGTTCTTAATGCCTGACGTTTTTGAAATTCGTTTTAATTTTAAGATTCTGAACTTCCTGGAAAAATTCTTGCTGCTATGGATATAAACACTGTAGCAAATCTTGTCTACGAATTCAATTATCCGCAAGTTAAAGTCTTAAACAACAACATTCAGAAATTAACACCGAAATTCGTGGAAAAACTTGGCGTAAATATGATCCTAATGTCTCCACCGTGTCAGCCCTTTACCAGAGTTGGAAACCAGAAAGACATTGATGACTCCAGAGCAGATGCACTTAAGCACATTTGTGATATTCTTCCTGAATGCAAGGGCATTCAGTTCATACTTATGGAGAATGTGAAAGGATTCGAGACATCCAAGGCACGAGATGTGTATTTGGACACCTTAAGGAAATCAGGGTTCTTCTTCAGGGAGTTCATTCTTAGTCCATCACAATTTGGTGTGCCAAACACTCGGCATCGATATTACTGCTTGGCAAAGAGGTCGGATTTTTGCTTCCCTGGAGATGTAATATTCGAACAATTTCCAAAGGAAGTGGACAAACCTTCGCAGAAGACTTTCACTATTCAAGAAATTTTAGAACCCAGCAGCACATTATCGAATGATCTCCTGTTGGACGATAAGGTGCTAAGGAAAAGGGTGTGGTTACTCGATATAGCTAATCCGGAGTCATCGAATACGATTTGTTTCACCAAGGCATACACACATTACAGCGAAGGAACTGGGTCGGTATTTACACACCAAAGTCTGGATAGGATGACGCAAGTCTTTGAAAGAACAAAATTACTTGACCCATCTTCCGAAGACTACTTGCAGCTACTGCGTACTTTAGAGTTGCGTTTCTTTAGTCCACGAGAAGTCGCAAGGTTGATGAGTTTTCCAGACACATTCGGATTTCCCGAGGCGACAAGTCTCCGGCAGAGATACAGACTTCTTGGGAACAGTATTAACGTACTAGTTGTTGGCGAACTAATAAAACTCCTTTGTTCGTAGCCTCATTAATTGTTTTATTTTCGAAACATACAAGCAACACAATTCTTTGGTTTGATTTCAACTAAACTAAAAATACTTGACTAGATTTCTCTGTGACTCTTTATCCTTTGGAAACGGCTTCGCCCCACTCTCTGGCCATCATGAGTATGGTTTTTTGGTTTAGTCTCGGTCCAATTAGTGGGTTCATCTGTGCCATATAGCAGCAGAGCCAGAAAAGCCAGCACGTAGCTCCAGTTAGCATCAGCACACACTGAATGAGTCCTCGGTTAGGCCCCTTTGGTGTCATCATTGGTAGGATAATTCCAACTCCGCCAAAGACAATGGTAAAGAACAGAATGGGAAGCACTGCTGCCCCCATGATGGTATTTTTTCCTTTGAAATAGATGCGAAATATGGTTTTATGTTGGAAGAAACTAAACTTCTAGCAAAGAAAATGTGTAAATCGATTTTTGTTTTTCTTTCTAGTGTATGTATTCTTTGGTCGAAAATATGACAACTGACAATCTGGTACAACGAGGAGTTGCCATAAGTGAATAATGTTTTGCATTCACTAAAATACAACCTTCTTATTCTCTTCCGAAGCAAACAAAAAAAAAAAAACACTTCTGAAGGGATTCATTGGAACTTCAGGATCCTCTTCCAAAAGTTCTTAGAAGAGTTTTTCGATTCGATTTTCAATGAAAAGCAAGATTCAGGGATATTTGAGTGTTTACCGTGTTTGATACAGAGCATTTTTCGAATTTGAGTGATTTTATTTTGTTAAATAAAATTTGCTTGCATATCACTCGAATAGAATTCTTTGCAAAATTCACGAATTGACCTGTTTGATCAATGGAAATTATTTTTAATTCAATGGCGATCCAAGCTTCAGAAAACCATGGAGATATTGAATTTAAGGCTAGTACGTGTGCGCATCGTATTCAATTTTCCACACAAAATTTCCATCGTCAAATGGAAATTTTCCTTTTGAAATTTCACTAAGCGGTACACAGTTCACGAGTGGAATAGTTTTGTTCAAAATAAAGTGGTTGGTGGCATCGATAATTCTCTCCACACATTCCACATGAATAAAATCGGTCTTTACATTAAATGTTTGACATTTCAGTGTGAAGAAATAAAAAGAAGAAACAAATAATATAGAGGAAGAATTTCGTGACGAATGTTTACATATAGAGGCTAACGATGGCCACGAAATGGAAAGTCAAGCAGAAAAAGAGAATAAGAAAAAGTTGAATTGGGAGGACATAGTCCTATAACGTCACCAAGGAGCTCATTGCGGGTCGGAACAACATCCAGGGAAGTGTTTAGGTGCTAACCTTCTGATTTCAGATAAGAATCATCACAATAAGAAGATGGAGAGAACATTTCGGTACAGTCTTTTACCACTTTAACCACAGACGATGGTTATATGATCTCGAAATCTAATGAGTCTTCTGAAGCAACAAATTCGCACCGGACCTCCCAGTAAAATGTCGCCTATTTTGAGTAATGGCGAAACGGCAAATCCCGAATCGGATCGGAAACATTTTGTGCAGCACTTTTACCGCAACCAACAGATCAGACAGAACAGATTTGATCGGAAGCATTCTGTTCGGCACTTTATGTTCGGGTGTATTACATTTGGACCTTTTGATAGAAATAGATTAACGCAACAATAGCAACTTCGATGGCAACCTTGACAACGACAGCAAAAGCTGAGTGAACACCACTGAAATAAAAAATATATAATCACTTTGCAAATTTGCCAAAAACACAAATGAATAGAGAGCACACGTCTGATAAAAAAGTTATTTGGTTATATTCTGCCAAAACTGTTATAACAGATTTGTTATAATCGTGATCTCTTCTTTTAAATAAAAATATTTTAACAGTTTTTTTATTTTCACTGCACTATTTCTTACATTTGACTTCTTTTAAGAACATTTATTTGAAAAATATCGAAATATGGCGTTGCTAGGTTGGTAACATTTAGACAACAATATCAAATTTAGAACTTAGATCTGACGTTGAAGTTGCTGTTACTGTGGTCATTGTCTTCTGCTGCATTGAAGAATATTTTTTCTAAAAATTTCATTGCGGCCGTCAAAGCTGCTGTTGCTGTGTCAATCTCTTTCTTGCTTTGCATAAATGAATTTAGGTAGCACCTACATGCCTGCTTTTATAGTTATACTGCGTTATGCAATCTATTTATTGATAAACTTCTGAACACATCCATAAAAAGCCATGTAAACTGACAGTTGACATTTCATATTTCTTTTTATATGACACGTGCAGTGAAGGCACTTGTGTTTTTATAAAATCAAAATACCTGTTCACCGCGTAGTTGTACAAATATTAAGTTTTCAATATGGGTATGGTACAAAAGCGAAAGAAAATGCATTATGGGGATACCCATTTGCAAAGAAGATGGCGTGTACGTAACCGTAGAAGAGATTTGGATCAAGTAAGTTGGTTGTTCACAAATTTATTCTTACTGCTGACATGTTTCCCAACAAACATTTCACAGATTGATTCGGACATCAAGACTGGAGCAGAAAAACTGATAAACCAAGAAGTCGATCTCGAGAAGCCAGGATTTGCTCAATTCTACTGCGTTCACTGTGCCAAGTATTTCACGGATGACCATGCGATGCAATCTCATTTTAAGACAAAGGTATGTAGTCACCACATAAAAGTTAAGTTCCTGCGACGTTCGACATTTCTCTGTCTTGTAATTTGGTGCAAGTTTAGTAAACATTGCAGTGCAGCGGTATCAGACTCAAAGAATCTGAGTACTGGACTGCCCTGCCGGATGGGCTTCCAGGTTAAAATGCTAAATTTTGAAGCTTGTCGTGCTGTTAGTAGGGACCAAACAACCAAACGCAATAGAGCACACCGTTGGGGCAGGCAGGCAGCTTTGTTACTATCATACATCCTCCAAACTAATAGAACAGTATACGAATGAACTCGCCTCAGTGAATCTAGGACCCGTATATACTGTGTCTTATCTGTGTTGGATACCTTTCAAATTTCCTTGATTTTTCGGTGTCGTGTTTCGTTGAGATGGCCGAAGTTTATGAAAATGATATTACGTATAATGAGATAATCAATTTGCAATCCCCTTCCCCCTCAAATCCATAACTGATGGGAGTGGATTCTTCTCAATTTTGGTGGCTTGCATATTTCTTATCTACTGTCGGCCACACACAACACTTGTAATAATCGTGACTTGTAGATTTAGCTTATTTAGCTGTTCCGAAAGCCACATGCCATTTCGCGGATTTTTCTGATAAAGTAGATCAGCTTAAAATACGTAATTCGTGATGCATACACACAATTTTGAAAACTATAATCCACTGCATTTTAATACTCTTGATTGCCAGATTTGCGTTTACGAATAGAGCCCCTTATTATTTGCTTCCCTCATTAATTGAGCGAATGCCAATTGGCAGTGTGTGTGCAGAGTAAGTATTTTGAAGGCTTGTCTACCACACCCACGACCCATTTTGTACAGTTAATTTTGCTTTGTCCCTGCTTCAGTCAATATTTCCATAATTGCTGAGATTCCTCTTTGAGCGTCTTATGCCTAGATTTTCGAGATTATTCCGAACAAGCAGATTAAATTGCATGGCTTGACAAGCAAGCAGTTATCCTTTTACAGGGTGTGATCAATCCACTGTCACTTTCGATACTATACAACTGCATCTTTAGGTATATGTTCCTAACGTGTTCTTTCGTAAAACTGTTCGTCCAGATGACCTGCAATTACTGTGTTCCAGCAACACACTCAACTACACCAAATTTTAAGCTTTGCTGTCGTTTATTAGATGAATTTTCGAATTTTCAGCTAATAAAACTGATCACTTTCTACAGAATTTTTAAATATGCATATTTCCCGGGTTGAAAATTCTTAAATATTTGAAACAAGCTGACTGCTTAACTTACTTCGCCTGTTATATTGCATATTTCTACTGCCAATCCGCTCTGCTCTCAAAAAGAGGGCAGAGACAGTGAAAGACCATGTCAAAGAAAATGTATGTGACGTTGTATATCAGACAGCTTACCAAACACTGCCTTTGCTTTCGTGATTCGCCTAAGAACGCGAATAAAACGTTCGATGTTCGAAAAGGTAGAACATGTGGAAATTTACACTTCGTGTTTGGGTTATGTCTAACTCGTTAAATTGTAATGAAAAATAAAAACATGCACCATTAATAAGTACGAGGGTGGGTCAATAAGTCCCTGAAAAATGAAATAAGGAACACTCTTTTCGGTTTAAAAATTTTAGTTTCCTTTTAGCTCTATACACTTCATCCAACGTTTCTCCAATTTGTTGATGCCTTCCAAATAATACGATTTCTCGGGCGCCTCAAAATAAGCGTTTGTTTCAGCGATGACCTCTCATTCGACCCAAATCTCTTACCTCCGAGCCATTTCTTCATGTTTGGAAACAAGAAATAGTCGCAGGGGGCTAAATCTGGGGAATATACTGGATGAGGGAGGAGTTCGTAGCCTAACTCATGCAAGTTTGCCATTGCGACTGCGGACTTGTGCGCCGGTGCATTGTCCTGGTGAAAAATAACTATTTTCTTCGCCAAATGCGGCCGTTTTTGCTTCAAATCGGCTTGGAATCGATCCAGCAGCTCTGCGTAATACTTGTTTGTTGACAAACCCGCCTTGGCCTTCTTCGCCTTCGATTCACAAGGAGAAGTCCATTGTTTTGACTGTTCCTTGGTTTCTGGTGTGTTGTGGTGAATCCCGGTTTCATCCACGGTTACGAAACCCAAAAACTCAGCCGAATTTTTCTGGAACATCGCCAAACACACCTTTGAAGTTGTCAAACGAATGCGTTTGTTGTCGATTGTGAGCAAACGCGGCACCCATCTTGCGGAAAGCTTTTTCATGTCCAAATATTTATGTAAAATCGAAATCACTGAGCCATGTGATAAGCCTGTGGCCTCTTCAAGCTCGCGCACTTTCACTTGCCGATCGTCCATTATCAAACCATGGATTTTGTCGAACATTTCTGGTGTGGTGACCTCAATTGGGCGACCAGAACGTTCGGCGTCACTTTTGCTTGAACGACAGCACCGAAATTGAGTAAACCAGTGGTGAATGGCTCCAATCGATGGTGAAGAGTCTCCATAATATTTGTCAAGCTTTTGTTTGGTTTGCGTGATAGTTTTTTCTCGCAAAAAATAGTGTTTATGAGCACTCGAAATTCACTTTTTTCCCTTTTAACGAAAATACTAGTAGGCGTCTATATAAAATGGCTGCCACAACAAAACTAATTGACAGATCTGTCTGGAAATTTGGGTGCGTTCTTTTGAAAGATGATTCTTGGCAAAAAAAAAAAATTTAATTTAAGGTGACACAATTTGTGTTAATTTTCAGGGACTTATTGACCCACCCTCGTACTACAAGTTTTTGGTACGCGCGCATGCTATATGGAGAACACCACTTTGACTGGTCCTAATCGCCTTGGTTATAGATTTGTCAGGAATGCCGATATTGCCGATATTGCATAGTTCAAGCCAAGTAAACTACCGAAGGCTTTTTCGATACCAATGAAATCATGTGAACTGACGATCAATATTCAACGCATTCTTCAATGATGGTCTGTATTTGAAAAATATACGGACGGAAACTATTCACCATCAAGTGTTTTCAAGGTGTTCACTTAATCGTACCAATATTTTTGGTACTATCTTTCCAAATACATGAAGCAGCAAACAAAAGCCTTACAAGATCTTACGCATCCTTAGTTAAATTGACGATCATTATCTTCCTTGGAGTTGGTATCCCTTCTCGTGCATTCGACTGCCTTGATCACGATAGCAATCTCATATTTATTTAACGAGTGGCCGAGGTAAAGTGAGATGGGAAGTGTTTTGGCTTGTTATGTCGTCGTCGTGTAATTGCACAGTTGCATTAAGTATTAACACTTAAATGTAAGTTAATTTAAAATAACCTTCGAAATAAGAGACAATTTCACGATTCAGTCTGATAGCAGAGCACTTCTTTCATCTGACGTACTTCTAACCAGAGAATTCCCTAATCCTTACATTATGTAGGTGTTAGTTCGAGCTGTAACCAGCTTTAGTGCTTCTGTAGACGCTAGTCTGCTGTCGCATCTGCTCGTTTCTTTACCTTTTTGTGTTGCCAGCACTTTGAATTATTCGCACTTGCTACGTCCAACTTCAAGCATTTCTATCCGATATTGGAACTTAATTTACTCCCTCTTACCGGTGAGCTTTGAAAATTTCCATTGGAACAGTTTTATCTGTATTTTTACCTTTCAATAATTTTTTTTTTAAATACTGAACAACTTTTTTTCAGGTACACAAACGTCGTCTAAAAGCTTTAGAAGCAGAGCCATACACTGCTGAAGAAGCAGAACGTGCCGCTGGACATGGTAGTTACGTTAAACCAAAGAAACGTACCATGACCACTCAACCAACAAAGGAAGAAGTTACAAAAGGTAAACGAATCAAATTAGAAGAGAAACCCGAAAAGCCAGAAAAAACGGAGAAGATGCAACAATAGACTGCATCAATTGCCTCGTTTAAGTTAATCCTTCTGTTTCATTTTGATTACCAATAAAAAATAAAACTACTTTTTTTTTGTATATTGAAGTATATTTTATAATTCTTAAACATTATCGGTATTTAACGTTAATCTTAATGGATACACTAATATATAATAATTCTAAATACTTTAATTATATTCTTTGTATGTGTAGCTTCGCCTCACGACTAGTTTTTGTTTTCAGTTTTTTTTTTTTTAATTATTGAATCACGTTATTAAACGAGGCGCATGCAAACCGTGTACATTCTCTATGGGGGGACAATGTGTAGCACCCGGTGGACCCCAGTCGTGGAGTCCACGTGAATTTGCTAAACGATGTGTCAGCCGATGGGCAATACTAAAACCCCCACTTCCTTCCAGTTGGGTCAGAACTATTATCACTTGCCTTAAAAATAGAATTAAAACGTAAATGTTATGCTTATGTAAATATTGCATTGTGAAATGTTACCTTTGCAATGGAGGCACGGAGTCGACAGTCTTCAATTCTCCTCTCGTTGAAACAACATTGTAGCTTTCCTGACAATCACATTTCACGTGGATCCATTTATTTTCGTGCCGATTCTCGACCATCACAACCAGACCAGCCCAACCCTTGAATGAAAATATTTTTTTTTTCCTTATTTTAAAGATTTACTAATTATTTTAATGGTGTGTCCATTCGGTGGAGGAAAATTGCGTGCGTATTGGCCACATACATGTACATATGTATATTTCTTTGCAAAGGAAACAAATCAGCATAATATGTGACATATTTTTGTTTATAATTCTTCCTGACAGGTGACTTCATTTCGATGACATAATATTGAGGGGACGAATGTGTAACTAATGGCCTCAATCCAACATGGAGATTATTACTGACGATAGGATTTTGTTTAATAGTCACCCCGATTCCCGTTGTCGTTTTGTTCGTAGTGCGACAGATATGTAATGTAATAGAATTTTCGATTATAAAAAACAACTATACTCGTAATCGTTATCATATACACTGCCGGTCATAAGTCTGACCCTTGTTTGTTAGAAATATAAATTTAAAACGAAACGAATTACTTGAATTACAAGTATTGTTATAAGGATGTTCTTTTTTAGATGTTTGTTTTTCGAATTGGCAATACTTTTTCCAGTGACAGCCAATTTTATAGTTGATTTGTGCTCAGTTTGGTTTGCCATTTCACCATGGATAGACTTACGCTAGAACAACGCTTGCAAATTGAGTAAATTTATTTCGAAAATCGTGGTTCAGTTCGTGAAACTTGCCGTGCGCTACGTCCATTTTATTGTCGACATAAGCGTCCATGCCCGAGCAAGTAATTCGAATAACCATGCATGGATTGTTTTCGCACCACGCATACTCTAATTGATAATACGCATCCGCAGAGACGTCGTACAGTGCGCACTGACGAAACTGTTGCTGCTGTGGGGCGTAGAATTGAGGAGGACTCGAATGAGTCATTTCACCATCGTGCACAGCAATTGGAGCTGTGTCCATGCACTTTATGGAAGAATTAATTTTGTTCAGCGATGAAGCTCATTTTTGGTTGAATGGCTACGTCAAGCGAAATTGCCCCAATTGAAGAAAATCCACAAACCATTATTGACACGCCATTACATCCACAAAAAGTCATTGTTTGGTGTGCTTTATGGTCTGGTGGAATCATATTTCTTCAAAAGTGATACCGGCCAGAACGTTACAGTCAATGGAGAGCACTATAGATCCATGATTACTGACTTTTTGAATTGTTTACCGAGAGTGAGAAAGCTGAACTCTATGGGCGAGTAGCAGTGAGGAAACCCTTGCTTCAACCTTCTAATAAGGAGTATTTAGAATGTTCTCTGAGGCATCGGAATTAGACAGAAGAAAACTTCAGAAGAGTGCTCTGGACTGACGAATTGAATTTTAAGATCTTTGAGTTAAAAAGGCGAGTTTTCGTCTGACGCAGCGCTGGAGAATAGATTTTGCCAGACTGAACTTTAAAAACGGAGGACTACAAACTCATCTTAGAAGACCCTTCTTTGACATCTGGTCTGAGGTTAATTGAATAAGAATTCGTAATGCAACAGGACAATGATCCTAAACACACTTCAAAATTATGCAGGGAATTTCTGGATTTTAACTCAATTGAACTTCTATGGGGAGAGCTGGATAGATGAGTCGGAGACCGATGTCCATCGCCAACAAATTAGAGCACGTTTTTCACATTTGTGATTGAAGAAAAGAAAGAGTAAAGAATTTAAACAACTGTTTTCACGCACACAACCATTTGATAGCTGCACGTATACGAAAACACCCATACATAAAGACCTCTTCATTGAGGAGCTGGCTTCGGCAACGATCAATGATGTTTTGCTGTGATTGTGATGGCAACAACTTGATTAAGTAGGCAACTGAAACAGCTCATCGACCAGCACGCTCATTCCCCAGTAATTTAGCACGAACTCCTCGAAAACCGGCCAGAAGAATGTAAACCCGTGTGCGGACCGTCATTTAAATACATTAGTGGTGGTACACAAACTGGTGACTTACGGTCAGGTTTATATCTCTTTTATGTAGCTCCATGTGAAAATAGTTTAAGGTCGTTCTCTCACCGGAGACGACACGATTGCGATCCGATAAAAAAAAAAAGCCTGCTGACAGTCTTTTTTCAGTCCTGCACTTGCTTTTTATAGCTGTTCGTCCAATGCACACGACTACTTTTCAATTGGTTCGAAAAAGTTGAGGAGTTTACCTACCTCGGAGTAAACATAAACTCCACAAACGACACCTTAGTAGAAATGAGACAAAGATTAATTCTAGGAAACCGCAGTTATTAAAGTTTGGCAAAGCAACTGTGTTCAAAATTCTTAATTCTATATAACGTTGATCCTGCCGAGTGCTGGAATTTAAGCAGGAATGCAGAGTAGATTTTCGATCCTGTGTGCGAAGAGAGCAAATGAAGGAATCCCGAAATTCTATTCCGACGACTAAATTGGATCGGACAAATTGGATGGCGGATGGACAACAAGCGCTCCAGAAAAGAACTTCTTAGAATCCGTGCCCCAGCTTTCTTGGCGACCAAGAAGACCGAACCTCTACTTTAAAGACCCGGCGATTGCGGATGCTAGGGAGCATGGAACAGAAAACAACGCGCCCGGCATCGACAAGGATGGAAGCCAGACGGAGACTCTTCACGTGTAGGGAGCCCGTTAAATAAGTTAGTATCTACAGAAGAGATTTCTGCCCCGAGCAACGGTTGGGGCCGACGTCAACGACTCGGCCTGGAATTCATGAAACACCGTTCTCAAAGACAAAGCCAACTCTTGGAGTGACCTTCAGATAAATCTTAGCATAAATAACCTAGCTGTAGTTTGATGATTAAGGATGGTTTCCTTTTAAGGCATAAAATAGACTTACCTTCGTCAAGTAATACGCCGTCATACCCTCTCGACCTTCGTGTCGTTGTCCCTTCGTCAGTGTCAGACTAATAATGGCATCGGCCAACAAATGTGATGGCGGGTTGATTTGCTCGACTAGAAGACGCTTAGAACTATGAATAGCTAATACACATTGAGGATATTGCTGAGGATCTTCGATGCCAGTATGCCAGTGATTAAATGCGAGGCAAACTAGTAAATACATATCGCGTTCAAGCATTTTATGGCAGCCAACAAATCCACGAACCTGCAAATATATTAAACATATTAAGTTAGGCTTTAAAAAAAAAAAAAAAAAAACAATGTTTTCTATCATGACTTACCTGGCGCTTACTGTGCTCGACCAGTCTACCAACTTCTGGACTCGCTGGTGAACGAGTACGAAAAATTACCACACACAAATCGAGTTGGGATCGTTGAGATTTCTCTGAATTTCTTTGCCCTTCTTGGAAGAGTGTGAATTCAGCTTCAGTTGGTTCTAATACTGTCAACAGGACGCATGACAATGAACACAGTGGTTGAAGAGTTCCCTAAACAAAAATAAACATGAATACTGAGGTGAATTGTCTGCTTCTATTTACTTACTTGTAGTCGCACTTCGTTCCAGCCTGATCTAACTTTACAAATGTCAATGCAATCAAAGTAATTGAGAAGATCTTCAAATGATATCCAAAATACACCTTCCGATGCCCCGTGAGGCATCAAAATCTCTCTAAGCTCATCAGTCCACACATCGGAATCGTCTGACCAATCGCCACGCCAAGAATAATGACCCCATGGATTCCTTAATTTTAATAGCCGGTGCCCGTGTATATCTTTAACGTCGAGAACCGAGTATGCATGCCTTGGTCGCAGCCCCTTCCTTTGGTATTCATCTTCGTCTACTTTCATGTTTCCACCGCCACAACTGGCTCCCATAAGGAACTTGACACACCTAGAACTCAAAAGCTGTGCCCAAATTAGATCTTTATCGAGTTCGTCTTCACTTGGCATTGGAAGCGAACTCGGTTGCAGTGGAATGCTTTCACAGGGAGCACCTGTTAGTGTGGCCAAACCTTCGATAGCACGTCCTGATACTAGCGCTTCATAGCAGCCATGAATTTTCGCAACTGCCTTTTCGATCAGTGGCACCCACAGTTGTTTTCTCTTCGCTTGGGAATACACTAAATGACCTCTTTTATCACATGGCAGCAAATCATCCACCAGCACCGTTGTCCACTTGCCATCCTTACACAGCCGCACTTGATAAGCACCTTGAGGGCAAATTTCTTTAGTGACCAACACCTCTTTGACTAGGTCTTCGCGCTCAGCCAAAACAGCTAAAGCACTGAGGAGCCAACAATTCCCTAGAACTCCTTGGCAAATGTCCGAGGGAAGCGGAGTTCGGAACACAGCCCACGGTGGAAATGCCCCACCATCACAATTTATTTCATGCGGTCGCCTCCACTGCACGACTGGATTACCATCACCACCGGCGGTTGGATTGTAGTACAAACTCTTCGGAGCCGGAGGAAATGAATCGTCAACGAAGAGCTCATTGTTTTCCCTGCAGTATTGAATAATATTCTCCCATTTATTGCGAGCTTCACTCTCTTCGATCTGGCGCAAGTTCTCCATTAATTTACTCTCTTGTCGATTCATGTCTACTATGATACCACTGGTTGTGCTTGGTTCTGTCGTTAAAGTGGTGGCTAAGCCGCGCGGACTCGAACATATGTCACATACAACGCTTGCTGAGGAATTTTCGTATGTACACGCTGGACATTGCCAAGTTTTGATGGATGTTGAGGAACCGCTACTACTGTGACGATTTACATTAACTGTTGATGAAGATGATGAAGAGGGCCGCGTTACAACAGCCCCAGTACTGTGACGCTAGAAAAAAAAAATACAAAATAATAATTTGAAATATAATGGAAATCTGCCCTCGCATTGCTATAGTTTTGTTGTTCAACCAGCTTTTGTTTGTTTAGCCTAAAATTGCTTTTTTATTCAATTAAAAGCGTGAGTCTGGATAACCCCCTGTTTTTGTGAAGGTTCTTTTTTAAAGTATCAATAAAATGTGAAAAACTCCGTTACCCGTTTTTGATAAAGTAATTTCAAGCCGACAAGAACTACTAAAATTGGTTAAAAATCCGGACTTTGGGACCTTATCTCAGCCTGTAATTATTGTTGAGATTCTATAAAACGACAACACAAGAAGAGAGAAGGGAAATGATAGAGACTGCAAAACAAGAGTTCATTCTCGATTATCACTAAAATAAATATTTTGGTGCTAACAGCTCAATGCAGGGTCTGGCCTAGCTTTTCGCAACCAGTCGTGCTGTGCACCGCAAGAATGGTTGGAATCTACAGTTTTATGACGGCACCCAAAGGGCAATTTTTGTCGATTGAGAGAAGCTTCTCATGTCAATCTTACTCTTTGATTTTTGTCAGACGTTTGGGAGAGGTGGGACCGTGAAAAAAGTTTTTTTTTTTTATTTTTATAATCTGCGCACGCCGAAGGGGATATGAATACCCTTAAACTGTTTCAGGGCACGGGCGTTTAGGAAAAGAGAGAAGAGGAACAGAGGAGGAGCCTGTGCACGTTGTCTTTAAATGTTTGAAGGTAGTAGTGATGGGGAAATACAGAACCTGGTAGATCATTCCACATTCGTGTCGCTCGGCTTATAAACGAATTCCTATATTTGACAGTACGACCGAAGCTAGGCTCAAGGGTGAACTGATGTGCACTCGAAGCATGACGCGTATTGCGGGTGAAATTTTGAACGGGAGGAATGCAACTGGCTATTTCGCTGGAGCATTTTTTGTGAAAAAAGCGATAAAATAGGGATAGACACGATACATTTCTCCGATGTTCAAGTGAATGTATGGAATTCACAATGTCTCTATCACCTATAAGTTTTAACGCGCGATTCTGTTCGATCTTCGATTCGAACCTTGAACATCTCGCTCAGGGTTCACGAACTTAATCACTGAACCAAGGCGCCCACCGTTTATCACTTTACAGAAAGTTAAACTATCACTAATGATATCTTTTGAATGTGTTGTCGTTTTATAGAATCGCACCCCTGCAAACGTTCGTGTTCGTGAATCAGTGCCTAAAAAAACATTCTAAAATTCTTCTGGCGTAACCGTATCCCTAAGGAAAACGGGTCAGGAGCCAATAAACATCACCATCTGACGATGGAAGTCGTAGTTGATTGATCATACATCTCAAAAAAGGCTGTACTTCTACAGCAAACTAAACAATGAAATGGAATCCGTTAACTCAGATTGGCAGAAAAGCGGATCGATCGAGAAGTACATGACGTCTAGCAGTGAAGGTAGAATCACGACAACTGGGGAAAAGTCGGGGAGAGCTAATTCAAATCATAAGGGAAAAGAGGACTTATGCATACCTACATCCTTTTATATTTGTTGAGAGGCTTAACGCAATTCAGGAAAACAACTTTCATAAAATGGAATTGTTTCAAGCCTATCGCAAAATAGTGGGTACATTTTTAAATAGTTTGTTCTTAGTGCTGCTGATATATATAATCGTAGAGCAAAAATAACAATAGAACGAGAAGAGGCAGATCAAGGAACGATTCGAAGAGGAGTAAGATAAAGATGCATTTTATCACCTCCGCTTTTCAACATGTACTCAGAAAAAAATATTTAAAGAAGCAACCACAGAAAACGACGGAGGAATAAAAGTAAATGGAGTCAACATGAACTTACGCAGCAGATGATGCTGTCATAATAGCAATCAAGCAAAACTACGGTATTATGCAGCAGAGAAATCAATTTGTATATCCAAATAAGATTAGTCAGAAGTTACATTTCGTCGGTACTCTTATATGGAGTTGAAACAGGGACGTTACACAGAACAACGATAAGAAAGGTAGAGACCTTCGAAATGTGGATATACCGAAGAATATTGCGTATTTCCTGCGTTGACAAGGCAACAAATGAAGAAGTATTACGACGAATAGGGATGAAAAGGGAGCAAATGTACCTAGTAAAAAAAGTGAAAACTTGAATACCTCGGACTCATCTTAAGAAACGACAAATATAAATTTCTTTGTACTTATTCTGGAAGGGAAGATCGAAGGAAGAAGAGCGGTTGGGAGACAAAGGCTGACGCGGGAATGGCTCAACCTTTCGACTTCAGAAATAATGAGAGGCGTAAAAAACAAAGTACGAGTAACTATGAAAATGATGATTTCCAACCACCTCCGGAGCAGAGAAGAACTTTAAGAAGAAGAAAAAGAATTCCTGCTGAGGGGCAATCAAATTTCATTTCATTTATTTTATTTAAAATGGTTTGTACATTAAGATAGAATCTTTTTTAGTACTTAGTGGTGTAACTTCAAAACAATGATTTCATTGAAAAACTTAGAATTAGATACAAACAATTTCTTAAAACTAAGTTTGAGGAGAGATAGATAGGAGAATTGCACTTTTAAGATTGGAGTGATTTGATATAGCTCTTATATGTGAGGGTAAGGAGTTCCATAGTCTCACAGTGTGAATGAAAAACAAGCGCGAGGAATTGAGAAAATTGCAGCGGTAGAGTATTAGATTGGTGGTTCGTGGCGACCGAGTAAAATTAAGCCTGTTATACAAATAAGGCGGACTTTGATTTATAACAATTTTATGTAATAATATACAGTTCCTGGCATTGATATACTGATGCAAATCACTACCTAGTAAATCCCTAGTGTATGCTGATATGTGGTCATATCCACGAATGCCGTGGATGTAACACACCGCGTCATTGAAGGCTACTTGCAATTTGTGCCGGGAAAACGAGTCTAGACTACAATATACAACTTCAGGATACATTATGAGGGGCAAGATTAGAGTTGTTACCAGCTTTCGTCGTGTTTCCAGTGGAGTAAAATAAGCACTAAGCCACAGCTTGCGAAGGCATCCGTAGATACGTCCAATGACCACGTTGATGTGATTGTAACCAGACAGATTTCCATTAATTGTGTATCCGAGACTAGTGGTTGATTCAACAGCTTTGATTTTATTACTATTTAGATAAGGTTAAATTTTGTCTGGGATATTGGAATTATTTGCGATTTTGACGGATTTAATAGTAAACCATTTGCCACTGACCAAGTGTAGATGCGTTTTAGATCATCGTTGATGAGAAAAGCGAGTTCATTAAGGTTGGAGTATGGTTTTGCTAGGTGTAGTTGAACGTCATCGGCATATAGATGTACTGAAGCATGTTTGCATACAGACGGGAGGTTATTAATAAACATGCAGAAGTGAATCGGTCCTAATATTGAGCCCTGTGGCACACCTTGTTTGATTTTCATTAGGGACGAACAACTTTCACCCGAAAAAAACCCTTTGCGACCTACCGGAAAAAAAATTACTTAACAATTTCACTGCCCTATAAATTGATACAAATACATACAAAAAAACATAGTTAGTCATGTCATAAATACTGGTACACGTTTAAACACACTCATCGTGAAACTAGTATTGAACACATTCATTCTTCAGTAACAGGTATTCAATGAGTGGCATTTATACTAAGCTAATGCGCAAAAACATTTACACAAAAGTCGTTTTTAAATATGGAGTAGGACGGTATTGAGAACCGTGTTGTGGTAATTGGCTTTCACAAGCGTAATATGGAGATAGGCGATATTTGCAGGACTTGCGACCGGTTGGAATCGCCCGGAATTTCGTACTTTCGAACTATTAAAATTGTTTTAGGACTTTGGTGGAGTAACTGACCGTCAAAGATACGGACGCCCTCGCACTGTCAGAACTCCACAGGCGATTAAAGCTGTTAAAGCCAGGATTAATCGGAAACCGCTGCGAAAGTAGAAAATCTTGTCAGGAGAAATGACAATCCATGTCTCGCATTATCAAACAAGATTTGGGACTTAACACATATAAAAGACACACTGACCACTTACTCACAGCCCAATTAAACCAAAAACGGAATAAAAAATCAAAAGCTCCACACTGCCGGTACGCGCAAATTGGTCACAGGAACATTTTGTTTACGGATGAAAATATTTGTACTATTGAAGAATCGTTCATTATGCAAAATGTCTATGCCCGGTCATCCAAAGCAGCATCAGCAACTCATTCCGCGAGTCGAACGTGCCAGCTCATAAGGCGCGCTCTTATCCGTGCAGTGGACAAATGACGGCCATTTTGAATAGATTTTTTTTAAAGTTTTACAGAAAAAAAAAAAATACTTGTTCGTTTTAATTTTATTACAAAAAACTCGTATACCCGTATTATGACTCGAATAGGTGGTATAATGGGAAAAAATGTTCTCTATACAGTTTTTATAACCGTGAGACATGAATATATCATTGACGTATGGAAAAAAAGGTGACAAATCATCACCAAACTACTGATAAAATGTCAATCAACTTTGCTTTTACACCAGGTGGGTGTAATTCCTCCGCAATTTAACGTGGTATACACTTTTCAATCAGACTAAATAAATTGTCTACATCACATGACAATCACAAAAGATGATATTGTTTATTTTAAAAGAAATGTCTGGGCCGCTTGCAGATAATTAGAAATGTATTTGTTAAGTGAACAAATGTTAATGGTAAGCGGCAACTGAACAAAAACATCGTAATAAGTAAAGATTTGAAAATATGTATAAAATATGGTATTAATCATTTCTACTTTTACCTAGTGCTCTAGGTAGACTGCGTATACGTATACTTTGATGGAGGACAAGAACAAATAATGTGGATATGCCCTTCAGTTCTACGATAATGCAAACATTTTCCATATTTTTGTTTTGTTTTTTTTTTTTTTTTTTTTTCTTTTCATTAATTTTTTTGCAAGCATAAACAACACTTTCAAATAATATAAAACAGGAATATTATAAAATAGTTTTTTATGAAATTCTTACTTTCATATCATTCAGTTATTAGAAAACTATACCAAACACTTTCAATACCAATTTTCTCTATACATTGAATGAAATCGAGTTTGACATTTAACAAACCCCCAATTCAACAACGTATTTATCGATTTTTTCTTCGACTTGAATATACAGAATATTTATGTACATGAAAAAGAATACCATTGATGTCGGTAATCCAGATCATATAGCAACATTTTCTAGTTCACAAGAAATACTAGTTGCAATTACTGAATTGAATTGATTTTTATTGCATATATTCTCCTGCATTTCATGTCTACACAAATGGGAACACAATCACTCGAAGAAGTTTACTTTCAAAACAACCAAGAGGGTTTTTATCCACGTTTGATACGAAGGAACCCCTAATACAGTGCGAAATATTAACAGTGGTGGCGACATAATTTACTATTCATTGGATGAAGAAGGGGCAGAGAAACTATTTAAAAGAGAGTGGAGACTTCCGGCCCAGAGCGAACAGAAATGGAAATCATATCAGCTGATAGTACAGCGTACTTAAGGAATATATTAATTTCTCTGTAGGTCAAGGGAGAAAGGATAATTAAATATAATGCAGTGCGAGGTGGTGCCGTTCAGATGGTATAGCATCTTGCTTGTTTTCTTAAGATGACGCTACAGTTCGGGGTGAACCTGGGCGTCTTCCAACAAGAAGTTTCAGTTTTGCACACGAAGGTGTTCCACTTGTATGTGAAACCTTAGGTGAAGCCTTCCTTTACCTCGTCGACTATCTGGGATGGATTCGAAGACTTTCCGGACCGGAGCGTTAAAGTCTATTCACTCTACATGTCCTAGCTATTTCAAACGCACGCTCTTCTGACTAGGTCGGTGTCGCTGAACAACCAGCATAGTTCGTTGTTGTATCTTGTCCTCCATTCCGTCCCCGTCCCCGGACCAAAAATCATTCGAAGAGTTTTTCTTTCAAAACAACCAAGGGTGTTTTCATAC
Source organism: Pocota personata (assembly GCA_963082735.1). NCBI lineage: Eukaryota > Metazoa > Arthropoda > Insecta > Diptera > Syrphidae > Pocota > Pocota personata. Next base: position 56,023,304 of record OY720430.1, read on the forward strand.
GCCTTTGATAAAGTCCATGCTTCTGCGCGGTATAGCAGGACGGAGATGATGAGGGTCTTATATAAAGCCACCTTACTTGTCCATGAGAAAGCTTTGTTTCTTAATTGCCTTCTTAGCCCAAATAAACAGCAATTGGCAAAAGGGATTCTTTGCCTGATCTCTGCGCTGGTATCATTGTTTGAATTTAAAGCGGAGCATAGGTAGACAAAGCCCCTTTTTTTGTTCCGTCCAGGTCGCCGATGTTGACGGTACTTTCTGGATGACAGCATATATTTTGTTTTGTCCTCATTAACCGCTAGGCGAAAACACCATGCGACCTCACCTGTAAGATATACAGGTGAGTTGATGTATGCTTTGTACCAAATCCTTCCCAGTTGCTTTAAATAACTCGGCAATTATCGTCTCCAGCAGCCTTGTTAGATTTAAGCTGAGATATTCCTATCTTCACTTCACTTTGATTGCGTGGACGAAATTGTTGATCGTCATCGTCCGGGTTGATTGAAGCATTCTGCCTGACAGGGAAGTTTTGATTGTCACCGCTGTTTAACAGTCTGCGGAAGTGATCTTTCCAAATTCTCAGCACCGACTGTGACTCTACTGCTAGATTTCCTTCTTCATCCCTACAATCCTCTGTTTGTACTTTGTAGCTTTGGTATGCCCTTTTTACTTTCAGGTAAAACTTTCGAACATCATTCCTGCTATAAGACCTCTCCATTGATCTCTAGGTTTTCACATTCATTCTTGTTCTTTCTTATAAGCTGGTGGTCCTCCATTCTCTTTTGCTTGTAAATATCGTAAGCTACTCACGCCACCCTATGCAGCGCTGCATTATAGGCATCTTGCTTTCCTGCGTGCGCCTACTGCGGCACTCTACATCAAACCCAGGTTTTCTTTGTGGTAGATGCGAGAAACCCAGCACATTAGAGGCGGCGTTCTTGATGGTTTGGACAACTTCTTGAAAGGTTCAGGGACACTCGATTGGCGAAAGCTGTGACGGTCTCTTGCGATTGTAGCCGTTGGATGTTAAATTTTCTCACAGTACTTCTATGGTGTTTGGGATATCTATGTACGTACCTTGGCAGCAATAAGAAAGTGATCCGAGTCAATGATAGCTGCTCAGAAGGTGCTCACAACAAAAATAGTGGAAAAGTGTATTGCATTACTAGCGGCCTGATCAATCTGGTTGACAGTCAGTTGATCCGAAGAGCGCTAAGTCCCCTTATGAATATTGAGGTGACGGAATCGTGTGCATCGAAAGTTCGCTAAGTTGGTGTTAATTAATAATGGTTGTCGATTTGTTAAAGCCTTAAGATATTGTAGCATAATAATAACTACGCTCCCTAAAAGTATGATGCAACAAATTCCGAAGTGTCTTTTCATTCTGGCAGAATTTTGGTCCGAAGTGTCCTTTCATTCGAGGTTCGTGTCTGCGATGAAGTCTCCACAGTTCATGTCAACGAAAGAGACGGATAAGAGGGAATTATAACTACAAGAATTATTACATCAGAATTTCTCTTGTTCCAGTGGTCGAAGAATTTGCTAGAAGTTTCTGGCTATCAGAAACCTCTGCTATATAAGGACAGATGGCAGTCGTTTTTAAACTGTGGCGAAGAGATTAGAAAAGTGATAATGGGCGAAGTTGTAATTTTGTGATAAATTGAAAGTTGAGAGTTAACAAGAAGTAATTAGTTTGGATTTGTGAATTAAGTAATTGAAAGGAGATAAGTGATTTGAGAGGAAAGAGACATTGTAACAAAAGAATTGCGAAGAATAGTATAGTGTGAACCTGAATTGTTCTATAGACTAGAAAATAAAGAAATAATTTCACAGAATATTGTTTCATCTACTCAGTTTTATCTATTTCAGTAAAATTAGTAAGAATGGAGACGAGTAAACGTAAAGTTGGTGATGTAAGGTCGCCAGAAGTTCCATCGCCAATAGAGCAGGAAATTCGATTTGTCATCCTCTTCAGATTTCGACGTCAACTCAAGCCAGTGTGGCTTTGTTGAAGGCAAAAATTGACGAAGATCCAAGAATGACCCTGGAAATGATAGGTAAAGTACTGGGCTGCGACAGCAATACTAAATTATCACCTGCAATACTCAAAGATATCAACTCGTACGATTCCACGATTCAGACTTGAATCTCAATATTACCTTCTAATTAACAGCCAAACACGTTAGAGCATGTACACTTAATGTGTAGATTAGAAAGAAAGATCTACATAATATGTACTCATACAACTAATAGCTTTTTCATACTTTGAGGCGCGCGACAAACGCGCGAATAAATTTACACTCAACAGCTTTAATGGATCGATTGTAGGAACGCATTTTAAGCATAACTAGGAGGACAAACAAATTATTAAATTCGTTAATTATCTTTTAATAGAATCATGTCTAGCATTGGAGTAGCTAGTACTATAATTAATAATAAATATAAATATTTGGTCGCTATACAGGGCCTGGCCTAGCTTCTCGCAGCTATTCGGACGGACCTTCAGTTTTAAGTGGTTTCTAAAAAGCTATTTTTCCGAAGATTCTCATGACAATTTTACTCTCGGATGTTTGTCAGATTCGCGAGAGGTGGAACCGTGGAAAACTGTGTATGTGATTTTTATTTTCACGTTTTTGGCGCACTGAGGAACAAAACCTGCCCCTACGCACCAAAAATTTGTCTAATAACGCGTGCCAAATTACGTTTTGCAGGCACCTATGTATACACTAACAAACTCATGTTTGAAGGCCGAAAGAAATAACCAGTCGAAGTTGACCATCTCATTATACCTCATCTCTGGTGGTGATTCTCAGAAAACTGCTCTCGCTTTTCATTGCATATAAGAGGAGGTCCACAAAGCGGAGATCCACAAAGCGAACCTGGAGAATGTGGTTATACAACAGACAGAGACACTACTAAAAGGCCATATGAAGGTCTGAAACGTCACTAAAAATGAAATAGAAAGTTTGCCTAATCTACAGACCACATTTAATAAGAATAAGGCGCTCTACGGACTGTTTTTTTTTTCAAAATAAGTAACATCCTAATGTGCAGACATACTTACTTTTGGAATAGCACCTGATGAAGTTCTATCGTGTCTTGGAGATGGACTCCTTGATGTTCTGGGTGTCGGTGGAACAAGACTTGAAGAAATTCCTGAATTATGTGGTTGTTGCGGCGACAATGCGCCTATTGGATTACTACTTATAGAAGGTGATGTAGTCGACGGTGATACCGATCCGATATTGCTGGTACTTAAAGAGGCTAAGACATGCCGATTATGTAGCGAGGCATGCGTTTTATTGTTTTGGTGATGATGGCCATTGTTACTATTATTAGCTGGAGTTGATGTGTATGGACGAAAATTCGTTTGTTGTCCGGATATAATAGGTATGGATCGAACCGATTTGCATGCAATGCAAGCATTTGAATTTAAAGAGTTTTTCAAAGTACACTGGTGACAAGACCAAAATTCTCCTTTCCTCAATGTCATATCCTCGACGGAGGAGATGCTTTTCAGTTTTGATCCACCACATACGACACACGCCATTGACAAGTGCGAATTGACTAGAGTGCACTTTTTACATGTCCACTCATGTTCGGGATGCGATGACGTATCTCCTGAAAATAAAGAAAATAAATTGTTAAGTGTCTGCGATAAATATTATTATGTGCTTTGAAGTGAGAAGGACCTCTACTTATATAATTGAAAGACACTAGCTAAACCTTAAAATCGTATTAGGCGGCTTTAACGCCCAAATAGGAAAGGAGGACATCTTTGGTAATACGATCGGTTAGCACAGCCTACATGACACCACATCTGGAAACGGACTAAGATAATTGACTTTGCTGCGGGACAAAATATCACTACAGCCAGTACGCGGTTTACCGTATTCATAAGGGGATATTGCGTTCTTTTGATCAATAACAATCCGTCAACCAAATTGATCACGTTGCGATCGACGCAAGGTACACCTCCAGTATCTATTCTTTCTCAACATTTAGAACACTTGTAAGTCTGGGAGTCACGTCTTCGCTTGGAGTGTTAATCAATCAATTGCTTACAGGCAGGATTATTAACATAAAACTGAGCGGAGCATTGGCTCGCAGGCTTGTAAGTCGCGGCACACCCCAAGGTGTTGTCTTGTCTGCTCTTTTTTGGAAACTGGTGGTAAATAAGCTACTGGAAAGGACATAATTCAAAGTGATCGCTTATGCAGATGACGTTGCTATTGCTGTCTCCTATAAACACTATAAAAAAAGCCGCTTCAAGAAGTGAACCAAGTATAAATACCCACAAAACTGAATTGGTCCTCTTCACTAGGAAATATAAGGTTCCCCCTTTAGATTCTCATGTTATAAATAGCACCAGTCTCACCTTTACTGACAACGCGACATATTGGGTCTTATTTTGGATAGTAAACTAAATTTGAAAGCCGTCATGAGTGGGATTATGCTGTCACTGAGAACCAAAGTTCAGTTTATTTCTACACAAACGGTTCTAAAACTGGAACTGGGGTAGGCGGTTGTGTCTTCTCCGATAAGGTAGATTTGAGCATCTCCTTCCGCCTCCCAGATCATTGTAGCGTACTTTAGACGGAAATAATGGTGATTAAGCAAGTTCTATCCTGGCTTAAATGCAATGTAATATCTATTAATGATATTTGCATATTCATAGACAGCCAAGCGGCAATAAAGTCCATGGTATCGTATTCACTTACTTCTAAGGCCGTTTTAGATTGACACTCGTTTCCCGTGGAGATGGCTGGATGCCTATCGGAGACATATGAGGAAATTGTAAGGCTAACTAGATCGCCAGGAAAGGAACTACCCTTAGTATTTCGCGGGAGAAGCAATACTTAGATATGCCTCTCGCAAAGCCAACCACAGATGGGAGCATGATACGACAGATAAACAGATCTGGCCTTAGCTAAATCGAAAACGCTTCAATAGTCTAGTAGTGCTTAAACGATCGCAAATCGCTTCGCAAATCGCAGTGTCCTCATGGGACACTGTCCTATAGGGTCATATATTAAAAAGGCTTTCTAACTTACGTTGTGCAATTAGTAACCCAATTAATTGCATTCAAGGGATTGCTTCCTAAACGTAAGTTAGTATTTTAATTTTCTTTTTAAAACATTACATTATGAGTCGCCCTACTCATCATTTTAGAGCTTTTGCGTAATTTGCTTTCATTTCTTGCATTTTTTTTAGCTTGATTACTCCGTGTTAAAATTAACCTGCTGGTGTTCGAAACTTATTATTAAATAATGAATCGTATTCATTAGATTTGGTTTAAGAAAAAAAAAATGCTAACACCATAATTGTCTACAAGTAGAAACACTCAGTTCTAGTTATACAGCCACCTTTACAATTAAAAGTATTCCACAAATCTCAATTTAACGTACCAGTAATAAACTGAAAATCATCATCCAAATCCTGTTCAAACGTCGCAATGGGTACCTCAACAATTGATGGTACTTCATCAAATGCATGAGACGATTTCGATTGTCCCATTTTCGTACTGCACTTCAGTTCCTTGCGTGACTCTATAAGATAAAACAAAATTATTTTACTATTTTATTCAGAAACAAATAATAACAAATTCATACCTATAGATGGAGCAACTGTATCACCAATTTTTGTTACCGTAATCAGACTCGGTTGAGTCAACGATGGTTGACTCCTTGTCGATTCACAAATATCACATTGTTCTACCCAAATACGATTATATGCGTATGAGCATTTTGTGCATGTCCACATCCTAGGAGGATTCGTCGATGGATTATTGCCGTTGTTAGAGTTTGTAGAATTTGTCAGAATGCCTTTTGTAGATAAATGTGATGAGGAACTGAAAATGTTAGCAATATACAAATATAAGTTTAAAGAAACTTATTAAAAGAAAAGCAATAAACAAAAACAAAATAAAATGAACAGCCTATAAAGAAAAGAAAATTAAAAGAAATGTGAACCAATTTGTTGTTAGATATTGTTTTATTAAAATTATAATGACAATGCTTTGCTTAAATAATAATATTAATATATAAATAAAGGGTTATAAAATTCCTTATCCGAAAAAGGTAAGAAAACGTTATGCATTAGCATAGCCCTAGTAATGTTAGGTGAATTACTATTCAAGCAATGCAGAGTTTTTATAAAAGCAAAGGTACTGCGTCGCTTGAGCATTGGCCATGATATTTAAGCAGCAAAGTTTTTAGATGATGCTAATTTGTGCTGGAAATAGCCAAACCTCAAGAAGAGTTAAGTTAAGGCAAGGAGCTTAGTACCGATTAAGTGTCTACGGTGGCGCAAAGGCGTGACTGCAACCATATTATCCATAAAACCATTCAGAACATGTATAAGTAGGATGTAAGCAGAATTATTTGTATGATTTAGATGGCTTTACAACTGAAGTAGGTATGAATCTTTTCACATCCTGTGCATTGTATGATAGCATCACGTTACCGTGTAAGGCCAATTCACTGTGTAAATGTGAGTACACAATCCATGACCTACTTGTCTAAGAACACTGCAATCAATGCCGTAATGATTAGCGAAGCTGACTTACGTTTGCACGTTGTTATATAAATACAGTCTATTACATACACTTTGTTTAAAATGTATAACGGGTTAGTTCCACCTTCTTCGGATAAAGCATTATGAACTTATAACGTATGCATGCAAACCAAATAAATATCACTTCACTTATTAAAAACCCAAAAGCGCTTGTAACACAACACCGTTGCATTAGAGAAAAAAGAACGTGCAACAACGAACAAAACAAAAAAAAAAAAAAACTTCTAAGATTCCTAACATCAAAACACATACATTTTAGATTCGCTAGGTTTCTTCGGACCCTTCCAAACCTTAGCGTATATAGAATACTCCTCGTTTTCGTTGTTCGCATCGGCTCTATCATCCGCCGCCGCCGACTCTATAGATTGCCCACATGAAATCGAATCCATGGAATCTGTCGCCGCTGCCGCCGCCGCTGAACTATTATGACTTGCTGTGGTTTTCATATTTCCCATTATTTCAATAACCGGTAGTTTACACGCAAAATTATTATTATTATTGATATTACAGTTGCTGTTGTTGATATTGTTTACATTGCTTAACTTTCTAGCTGCTGGTGAACTAGTAAAGTCACTCATAGATGCATATAGCGAGTCTGCATTCTGTTGCTGCTGCTTCTGTACATCAGACATTCCAACCATGTGACTGTGTTGATTCACTTCGTCCATTAGTTGTTGATTCTTTGGTTTGTTCTTGGTCTTATTCAACTTATTAACCACAGCGTAGATTGGTTCAGTTGATTCAGCAGCGTTACAATCAGTTACTAATTTGATTTTCTCCAAGTTTTGCTTAGCACGTCTTATTATCGTGCTGTTCTCGTACATATGCTGAATATGATGGCCTATGGGATGATAGTGCCTCCCTCGTGCAGTATTTCCTGTGCCACCGCGACTGTTTAGCAACGTCTCGTAAATGGTACTATCACCACCGATGGTGATCCTTGCTGGATTATTGTCGTTTGATTTCTTCGACCAATCTTTGACGGCGATTAGAACACCATTGCGCGGAAATGTCGAATGGGGCGTGGTGTTCGTCGAAGAACGATTCGCATTAACGCTATACGATCTAGACAATGTTGTTATTGTCAAATTACTATTTTCATTGCTGCGATTACAAACACCGCAAATATCACATAGATGCTGATTGGAAATGCTACTGAAAGAACTAGTTTGCGAATCAGGAAATGATGACTGACGGGGATATTGATGAATGTGTTGTATTGGTTGTTCTCCTAAGATGAATATTCCATAAATGAGATATTTATTAAAACAGTAACAAACAAAAAACGACATTTGATGACTGTGTTTTGAACATGTTCAAACGAAGACAAAAAGTAATAACAAAAAAATGTTCGACAATGAATAAACCTTTAGTTGAACAATTGCTTTTTAATTCACCAGCAAGCCCCTCGAAAAGTGATTTATAAATGTTCAATGGAACACTCAACAAACTTAATCCAAACAAGAATTCTAATTTGTAAATTATACTTTTTCTGAGTCACATAAAACGAGTCATGCTGATATGATATCAATGGAATTTGTATCACCACCAAATTAATAATCGCCTCGGTATTGCCATCCAAATGTAGGGTTTTTTTTTCTATATATAACTCCAGCGGGGAATTTAATAAACTATAAGAAACCAGTATTTAGTTTGCTTCATGTTAATAATAATTATTACATTAGGGGAGTAGAGCGAGCCCATTTACTTCCATTTAAAACTATTATGCCACAACTGATATTCACAGAATATACAGGTGTCTTGCTTAGCTGCTTGATAACTAGGAAGGCAATCATTTGTATGAAAATGCGCCATTCTTTTGAATTTATTTTTCTAGCATAACATGCGAATTTCCGAGATTTGTTTTTAAGGGAATAACAAATGATTATAGTTGTCGTGTTATGAGAGAATTTCAGCTAAAAAAGGTGGGGCAACAACATCGACCATAAAGTGATTTGGATAACACATGCGATGATGCAAAAAAGTGTTTCACAATAGAATAATGGCAACATAATACGTGGTCAACCTATAACACCAGTACTCTGCGAATACACATGATACCGTTCAGTACGCATCTTAACAAAATGCATCTTTCTTTTCAATAGAAGGGCGTTAGAATGCGTGCTTTCGGTGATAAATATCTGTGAGAAATATCGGTTAAGAGAAAGCATCTCTGTAAAGTGTCTATGCAAGGTAATCTAATCTGCACGTAAAATCTAAAAGTGCTGGGTTTCTCGCATCCACCAAAAAGAAACCCCTGATTTGATGAAGAGTTCTGCCAAAAGCACGCAAGAAAGCAAGAAGTTAATAAAGCGACGCTGCATATGGTGACGAGAGGAGCTTACCGCATCTACAAGCAGAAAAGAAGGGAAGAACAGCAGCTTTTAAGAAAGAGAAGTGTTATAGCAGGAATGATTTCGAAAGTTTTACCGGAAGGTAAAAAGAGCATGCCAAGGCTACAAAGCCCGAACAGAAGCCTGTTGGGATGAAGAAGGAAATCTGGTAGTAATGACACAGTCGGTGATGAGAATTCTGCAGACTATTAAACGACGGTGATGATCAAAACTCCGCTGTCAGGTAGAATGTTCCATTCAACTCGGACAATGATGATCAACAATTCCGTCCATTCGTCCAAAGTGAAGTGAAGATAGCAATATTTTAGCTTAAATCTAAGAAGGAGCCGGTGGTCTAACTGCTGAGCTATTTAAAGCAACGGGGATGATTTGGTACATGCATGCATCAAATCATTTGTAAGATATGGTCGGTTGAAAGTATGCCCGACAAATGGAACCTCAGGAACACCATTTAATGCACATTGCTCCATCAAAGTCGGTAACAACATCACCGAGGCTTTTGATGTCAGAAAAGAAAAATTCTCAACCCAACAACTCGCATATGCCGTCGACATTGACAAAATAGAAAGAGAGCTGTTATTGTTGCATTTGTGAGTATGGGAGACAGCTATAATTTTGTGGTTCTTAAAGGGGAATAATGACAGAGCAACGCCGAAATCAAACGAGGAAGCAGTCTCGTCAACCCATGTTTCTTTAGGCTAAGAAGGGAATTGAGTAGCAAAGCCTTTTACAGAAAACTAAGGTGACTTTATACTAGACCCTCAACATCCCAGTCCTGCTATGCGTCGAAGTATGGATGAAAATCTCTTGGCTGATTTGAAAGAAAAATTTTTCGAGTGATTTTTGATCCCGTTTGTATAGATGGGATATGAAGGAGAAAACACAACATCCCACTGTGCTTTGTACAGCAACATGAATCTAGTCAAAAGGGTTCGAATTAATCGCCTAAGATGGCTAGGAGATGTAGAGCAAATGAACATCAACACTCCGGCCCAGAAAGTGACAGCTAGAGATCGAACTGGCTGATGACGCTTGTTGGTTAAGGCCCAGATTCACACTGAACTGTAGCGCCATCTATACGTAAACGTAATGATGTTTAAAACACAGCGTGCCATAGAAATAAAATCGAAGCATGTAAAATTCTGTCGCGAAGAGCTCAAGGTTTTTGGTACGCTACATAAAGTAAAACTCTGCTGTTTATCTGGTCATAAGGGTATACCGGGGGAATGAGAAGTCTGATGAACTGGCAATAAAAGGTTCAGCGTTAAAATCGACTCATACTGACAAAACGATGACTTTCATAACCGCAAATGACAAGTGGTCCTCTCTAGACACTTGCATAATAACGAGAAGATTGTGGCCGATATATGATAGCGCCAGAGCAGAAAGATTCCTACAGATAAATACGAGTTCTTTTTCAATTCCCGTAGTAGTCATTACCTGACATAGTACGTTAAGATACCTCTATAAGAACGACCTTTGCAGGGATTACAAAGATATATTATAGTAGAACTCTCCGAAAAATCCACGAAGGAATTGTTCGACTTAATTAAGGCTAGAGGGTGGTTTGGAACTAAAAGGCAAACGAGGATTAAGTAGGAGGGAATAGCTCCGCGAACATGGGTGTTTTCAATGAGTATCACAACGGGTCTGTCTGCTTGAGCAGAACGTTAAGGAAAGCATCTTCTTTTCGAGAACCTAATTACATAACCTAATCTTATCTAAGAAAGGAGAAATTCAGGCCCACATTAGACTTAATCGGTGTGGTTTAATTAATGGAAGAATCTATATGCTTTAATATACTCCGGAATATAAGCTTAAAAGAAAGCTGAGGAGTATTCAATGCACGGTGTGTTTCGGGCATCTGATAGTGCTACAGTCCGGGCTAGACCTGAGCTAGAGAGGGACAAGACACATTTTTGTTCGGTGTTTGAGTGGGTAAATTTACTCCACTACACAATTAACCACTTTAACCACTTTGAAGGCGATCCAGTAAGCTCAATGTGGTTTTCAGTTCACCATACTGGGTAGGAGCATAGTATTCCAGCTTGAGGCGATTAAATGTCTTATATACTTCATCCCAATCTGAAGGGGACAATTATTTTTGCTGGTGATTTCTAATATGTTGTGATTTCTAATATGTTGTGATTTCATCGAAGGTTTTCCTTAGAATGAAAAGCCTTTCGGACTCAGACAGAAAGGTAGATTTGTATCTTTATTTTTGAATGGAATACTTCGTGCTAGAACAATGATACCGGTGTATAGTAATGACTTGTAATTATACAATTCGGGGAGCGAGCAATTCCTTTTACCACAGGGACATAGACCCAATTCAGTTCCAATAGAATTTTCTAATTACACTTACTGAGTTTCGAGGCACTTACGAAAGTATGTGTCTACTCTGTCCAATTTTTTGTTAATTGGTTCAACATATAATTATAGACATGAACTCAATAAAGCAACATTCTCTCATCGATAAAATAAATAAATAAGTAACGAGAACGTTCACCTTTCGAGCAACTTTGTCCTCAGAACAGTCCACAAATAAATAAGAAAACTTGATGAAATGATACAATTGTTAGAAAGTGTACTTTTAAAATATTAACTCATAGATAAATGAATGTGTGTTATGTGTGCGCATCTTATACCAGTGCGATTGTAAAATAATTAAATAGATTTTTTGTAACAATGTTGTTTTTTTTTTTGTTTCTCACCAAATACTGTATCAGAAATGTTGCTCAATGACTTATTGGTTTTTCGATTGCTATACATTGACAGGTTACCCGGTCGAGTGTTTCGTTCATCGCAATTTACACGTCGAGTGTGCACCTCTGCCAACGCACTGCCTGAATGCACCTCGATTGATGGCAGACGCAGATTTGATGTTGCTGTTGCACCGGTGATTGCTGTTGTCGTCGTTGGATGTTTGCACTCCTTCGATTCGGGTAGATTGAATATGTTTTTGCAATTATTAACGAAACAAATATGGCAGCTTTTTGTTAATAAATTCCGGCACGACGATCCAGAGTCCATACTCAGACTACGGGTACGTCTTAGCTGTTTCGCTTTGTTTTTTCGTTCATTTTTTTCTGTAAAATCATCCTCGAAGGAGGCCTGATGTTTATGCGCACCAGTCGCGGGATTCGCCTGATTTGGTTGTGATTGTTTTTGATGATATTGCTGTTGCAGATGCTTCTGTTGTTGATGCTGTTGCTTACGATAGACGAGTGTCTCCTTATAAATTGGTGCCAAATAACTAACGCTATCACATGTTACACAGTGCCATGTCACTGAATTATTTTCCAATTCACAGTCCTGGCAGATCCATCGACGATTCAAGCTCGGATTTGAAAAGTGATGGAATAATTCTATTGAGTTTTTTATATACTTTCGTGTATCCTCGCAGATAATACAATTGACTTGGGGTACATTCGGATGCTGTCGTTGTGGCCTCCTTAGGCAACCGCGCAGTAGGGTTTTGTAAACACGGCGAGATTCGTTTCTGAAAAGTTCAATGAGGATTTGTCTATCTTTTTATATTTGTTTTATAAACTAGTTGATATATGAAAGAAGAAGAAACAAAAAACAAAATCAGAAAACTTAAAAAGCGGAAAAAGTTCCAAATATTTTTCTAGAAATATATTGCTCTGGCTTTGGTGGCACCTATTTAAGAAAATTATTTGCTTACTTCTGGCCAATAGCGTTTAGAAAATGATTTTAGGTGTTTTTATCTTCTTTTCTTTTCTTTTTTTTGCTGTAAGTTAAAAGTTGGTCCCACAAATCTGTGTCTGTGTAGTGACCAACTGCAGCCTAAACGCCTTAACGGTCAGTGGGGTCACAATTTGGGGAAAAATCTAACTCCAGAATGAATATTAACAACTTTAGGTACAATACAAAACAAATGGCTGACAAAATCTCATATTTCAGTTAGGTCAGACATATGCTAACAGATGGCGTACCAGGTTTTGGCCAAAAGTACGTTTGCATATCAGTACTTTTCTTATTAACTGGTTTTTCAAAATTGGCTATTTTTCTGTTATTACTCGGTCAATATTGCTGTTCAGCAAATCAATCAGATTTGAAATTTAGGGGGATTTTTTTAAAAATTTGTTCAAAAAGGATAATACGCTGCTCAAGCCAAGCGAAATTTTCAAATCCACTGATGGATATGGAAATTCCGATTTAGCCTCAAATTGTGCCCCTTTAGACCGCAAATATGAAGTTACGTTGCAGACCGCGGGACACACAAACTGATGTACCATACATATGTAATTGAGAGACACTTTTAAGATTTTCTATGACAGATTTTAGATTTTCTTGATCTCGTTTTCACGAAACCAATACTTGGAACCCTTATAATTGCAAGTAAAAATAATTATTGTAGAGCACCACAGCTGTTTGAATATTTTGCATAGAATATTGTTTGAATATTTTGCATAGAATATGGAATTAGCAGGCGGTTACCCATAATACTAATGAAAAAGAAACTCGAAAAAAGAAGAAACGTAAACATTTTGTTGTGAATTAGTGTCATAAACAATGAATGTCGTTTCTAATTCCGCCGTGTCTAGTTTTGCGTGGATCTTTTCCTTTAGCTTCAATAGCGTATTAGGCTTAAGTAAAGTACCGTCATACGTATTCGTTGCAAAAATTATTTGTGAACTCGAATCGAGTGACTGAGCAATTATGAGCTCACTCTCGAGTCGAATATAGATTGGTATTTGTGAATTTCAGACATGAGCTGACAATTCTTATTTAAAAATAAGTTTTCCGGCTAACCGTTAATTAAACCGTTAATTAAATAACATCCCGATATGCCTTGTAACTTTGAGTGTAATAAGTAAAAAAAAAAACATTGTATTTCCTTCAAAACTAGATAATATTTATTAACGTTATATCATTATTTACATGTCTTGCACCTATTTTACTTAAAAAACTTTACCCCTCGAGCGCTAACGCAAAGTGAGACATTTCTTATGTTAAAATCGTCACTTTCGTGTTCATCATGTTGATTTATGTCTATCACTCGATATCACAAATGTGAAAATTTAGTTCACAAATCGTGTTCCTGTTCTCATAGAAAAAAAAAAAAAGCGTTTCATTCGAGTTCACCCTCTGGATACGCATCTACCATAACTCAAATATCATTTTAACGAAATCGTTAGAGCCGTTTTGGAGAAAATCAGTTAAGAATGAAAATGAGGTTAGAATGAAAATGTTGATTTCGTCTCGAATTGTGATATGGAGTTTGAAGTAAATCCATCGAGCCATTTAGGGTGCACCCGTGCGTACAGGCAGGCAGACATAATTGGCTGATTCACTTTTCAGGGTTCCAGGAATAAACCACGGAACTCTATTGCTCTCGCTAGCCGCTCCGTCCACCTGTCTGTCACCACCTTTACCTCCTAAATTACAAAAGCTATAATAATAATATTTTGGCGCAACAGCTCTTTAAGTGCCAGGGCACAGCTTCTTGCAACCACTTGTGTTGTGTGCGTTATATTTTTCACACGAATGGAAGGGACTAACAGTTTAGTGCCGTAGCCCAACGGCAATTTTTGAGTTTTGAGAAGCTTTCTCGTGACAACAATACTCTCGGATGTTTGTCAGACGTTCGACCTCTTGTGTAGTGATCCGACACACTAACCACTACGCCACGACGCCCAAAAAAGCTATGTGCACGGTTTTAACACAAATCATGCAAACCAATAGTCCAAACACAACGCCGTTCTTTTTTGAAAAAAAAAAAAAAAAAAAAAACCGTTATTCTGAATATGGCTGAAGTGAAGCAAATGTCGCAATAAATATTTTTTTTTATTCGTACATAGGCATGTGATATATCGCTGAAAAGAGTTCTTTGAATAGAATCCAAATTTTGTTTGAATTAAAAATTTTAAGTTTTCACTCACAGTGGTGGAACGTCTACGAAAAATGAGTGTCGATTTCGAAAATGTTCACGCAACCAATAGTTGCCCTATTGATGAACTGGATTAATCCGATTTTTTTCCGTCACTCTTTACCTAGTCATGTCATAATTACTGGTACAAGTTTAAACGCACTCATCGTGTAACTTAGTAATGAATACATCCATTCTATATTGACAGGTATTCAATGGGTGACATTTGTACTAAGTTAACGTACAAAAATATTTAAACAAGTCGTTTGATAATGTGGAGTAGGTCTACAGCGAAAACCGTTTTGTGGTAATTAACCTTCACAAGTGTAATATGGAAAGAGGCGATATTTCCCGGAACTTGTGACCATTTGGAATCACTCGGAATTGTGTGTAACAGCGATCAAAGCTGTTGAAGCCAGAAATAATCGGAATCCGCTAATAATGCAGACAATCTTGTCACGAGAAATGAAGATATCACAGGAATCCATGCCTCGCATAATCAAACAAGATTTGGGACTCAATGCATATAGATTTCGGTACGCGGAAAATGGTCAAATGTTTACTATTGAGGAATCGCTCAATAAGCAAAATGACAGACTCTATGACCGGTTATCCAAAGAAGCTTCAGAACTCGCACCAGCTCATAAGGCAAAAACGACACCAGGTTGGCTCCAAAACTGGACTTCGGTCCAGACTTCAATCCTTTGGATTATAAGCTGTGTTTCATTTAAAAGCGATGGCTTGTTCTACTTGATACCCAAATATTGAGAGGTTGAAGCGCGCACTTATCCGTGCAGTGGACAATGTTCCAATGGACGAGGTGCGTGCTGGGATCGATGAGTGGCCGGGCGACTCAAGGCCTACATAAAAGCAAATGGCGGCAATTCCGAATAAATTATTTCCTAAATAATTCAAGTTTTACAGAACAAAAAATCAAATAATACTTGTTCGTTTTTATTTTATCACCAAAAATGCGTGTACCAGTACTTATGACTTTACTAGGTATATACGACAAAAAATAGCCGAACAAAGCACCTATCTCGGTGCCAAATACATCAATTTAATACACAAATTCGCCAAGTAATACCTCGGAGGGAATACTTGATAACTAGTACACTATCTTATCGATCAACAAAACAAGTTATTGACCTCAAAACTGTTTCCCATCTGTGGATCAATCCGTACGAAAATTCAAACTGATTCGCGGTTAATTCTGATTATAACAATCTGTCTACTTATCACCTATACGTTTAGTATTGACTTTCACGACACCAATAAAAATAACCATAAACATTTAAAAGCCAATAAATACTAATTAAATGAATTTTGTCAATGATTTTTCCCCTTTCTCTTTGCTGGAGTCAGATTGTGATGATAATAAAAGTGAAAATAATAGTCAGAGGTTTAAAATAATTCCTTAATTTGTTATTTAACCAAGAACCGTGCGTCGACTGAATCGAATTCCAATCAGAATACCGACTATGATGGTATTTCCCAGTAAAGAAATCGAAATTGTTTCATTGGAAAAACCTGCCCCCTAAGTAAGCAGCTCGGCAATTTACATAATTCCTGCGGATATACCTGTTTTTTTTTTTTTTTTTTAATCTGCTTGCTCTATCGTAACAGTAACACAATAAGCACAATTTTTTTTTCTTTACCACGACATGAGAGGACAAACAATAGATAGTATCACAGTAATATAAATGTTTAACCCATTTTAAAAAGTTCCCTTAGCAACAACATGAAATTGTTTTATTGCACTCTACTGCCATCAATTTAATTATCTTCGATCCTGTTATCTTTTTTTTTTTTCACATACCAAAACTCCACCAAATACCCATTTAACAGCACACACAACCTGATCTCTACGCAGCACACATGATCCAATTATACCAGTCCACTGTCCGTTCTCGTGGCCAATTAATGAATCATTTTCTTTAAACAATTGTCCAAACTATACTCAATGGGCTCTTAACATTCCCTTCTTTCTTTTTACCAACACAAAGTCCAGCACCAGCAGCAGCACTCTTCTGCTGACACTTTTTTTTTTTTTTTATGTGCGATTTGAATAAATCAATATTTATAAACAGCAGTTGTCATTTCGTGAATCGATTTTTCACTGCACGTAGCACAAAAAAAAAAGTGAAGAAAAAAAGGAGAAAAAAAAACGAAAGGAAATAACAAAGAAGTGTAACAACCTACCCATGAGAACTGATTTCAACATATCCTGGTATCTGTGATTGTTCGGAGGCAAAGCGAGAGGATGGAAGACGACAAATACCACTGGCAGTGCCTCCTTGGGGGCATTCACCATTAAAAGAGGCTCCTCCACTGGTGCCACCAGGATCATCAGCATTCGACGACGCAGACTTCCCGGACGCAGCCAAACTCGATGGCGTCGATGAGAGAATTCTTCGAATATTACCGCATTTTACACATTTCAAGCATTCGGTCGGATTGATTATGTTACAATTTGTGCAGGTCCATTGTAGCACTGAAGCAATTGTACCCATTTTTTTGCGATACAAACATGGCTCTGCGTTTCCGAAATTTTTTGTTTTCCACAATTTTTTCGATTCTTTTTTTTTTTAACTACGCATAGAGTGTGATAGACTTATTTTCGTACTTAAAATGATAAATGACGAGTAGATGAAATGAAATTGTTCATTGTCTGTGGGGTGATAAGCGGCTATCGTGAAAAACAATTGTAGCCGCGACCGTGCAAAATTTTATCAAAAACATGAAATATTGTGGTAGACATCACTCCTAGGATCGAGACAAAAAAAAAAAAGTCAAGCAGAAGCAACATATCGAACGATGATTAGACGAAAAATTCGTTGAGTTGAAGTGTCAAATATAGGAAATGCATTCAGTACAATCTTGTGGGGCAGATTCAGGGTTCAGAATTTATTTTAACAACTTTTTTATTAGAGATTTTTTCTCCGATTCATCAGCAGAGAATAGGAATGTTCCATATACATGCAAAGAATACGCTTCTTTTTTTTTTAATTAAACAAATTTTAAAAACGTTAGCATATGTTTTTGACAGGTAATTTACTTCTCAACGGAGAATTCGTCTTTCAAATAACAAATACGATTATTCTCCACTTGGCAGATATTGGGCACATTCCCATTTCAATGCACTAGTTTGATAAGCCTGACCCTGACAATGCCTTACTAGTACCTTGGAATTCCAACGCGCCCATTTATTAAATAGAATAGAAATTGGGGATGTCCTGGTTTTCGTTCCCTTATTTCCATCTCACTGTATGGTAAGGTAAAAGCCAAACTTTTTCATTTATCACATTTTGTGAAATTTCATTCATTGAAATCACATTCAAAAAGAAGAAAAGCCAACTTTTGAATGTATTGATGACTGCTTCCCCTTCTTAAAAGTTAAATGGATATTTGGCTCTGTTGACAAATCAGAAGAGCAGACAATCCAGTCGAGGGTGATAAGAACTTGACCATTCTGCGCTGAGGATGATAATAGCTGTCAAAAACATATGTTCTCTCTCTTCTGAGGTTTGCATTGGGTTGCGCGGTTGAATTTGAAATCGATAGTTAAACATAGTTTGGGAACTTTCTTCCAATTGGTCTGTTGAGACACACGACCTAAAAAATCCTACCTGACATATAGGGAACAGCCGATTTCAAGAACAGTTGATTACTTACGATTTATTCAGTTATCGCGTTTCGTATTTGCTTATTCATATCGACAACAAAAATTACGTATACATCGGCTCTGTTTAAGCTCGGAGTACGAAAATAATAGAAAAAATGTCCATATGACACCTTAACATCACTAATGGAAAATTAGAGAATAAGTATACAAACCTAACAAGGCCCTTAGGATCCGAATTCCCTGACTGAATCAGTCATGTCATATTACGCAGAAAGCAAACTCTGGATGGTAAGGTAACTCATTCATCCCTCTCTTTTTGCGAAATTTCGTTTAAAGAAACAGGTTTTTATAGACAAAAAAAAAAACGATATTAAAAGCGAAGGCAGAGCGCTTCTGAGGTTGGAAAAGTGATTAGTGAATGAAATTTTTGATATTTCTATAACCTCAATTTTGAATAATGGATTCACATCTTATTGACTTACTTGAAGTTAACTTTTTGCTTATTTCTCACTAAAGCGCACAACAGATCCGATCCGATCTGTTTACAAAAATAGAAAATTGTAAATGGAAAATGGAAAATTAAACCTTTTCGATATGTTTTTGCACATTTTTGAGACGAATATGATGAGCTTGTTTTGTGTGAACATAACCTCAACTTCTTTATTATGAATTTCAAAACGCAACTTAATTTTCTGAAAAACTCTTATATTGTTCAAATTGTTACATTACAAAATTATTTAACCAGATTATAATAGAAATATTAAATTTATAGGTTATGCCTTTCGACCTATATGGTAAATGTGTGTGTGCAGCTTTTAGACAAGTTATATAAAATACAGGGGTTGCCAAAACTTCAACTTTTCGCATCCACCGAAACATACCTAGATCGGAGACATTCACCATCAGCAACACTAGCAACAGCAACATTAAAATTAAATTATGTAATTCTTGCTTGCTTTTGGTTTCAACCGAATTCGTTAGGCTTTCAGGAACTCGTCATTTCACATGAATTCTTCTGAAACAATATAAGCATTATTCTTAGTCTGTATTTCATCTCTTTTGTTGTCGTGTCAGATTCAAAGAAAAAAATAATAATTTAAATTAGTAGGTTATCTGCAAAAATAACGTCAATATTCTATTACTTTTTTATCGTGTTAGATTTAAAAGAAACAAAATATTGTTTAAATACATTTACCAGTGAATGTGAAGCTGAAGTTGATCGATCACCCCGATCTTTAGTTGAAGCCCGATAACCTCTTGCTTTTCATCCCTTTCCTTGTTTTTTATTTATTCCTTTTTCATTAAATTGAAACAATTTGTTATTTGGTTAGACGCTATAGTTTTGACGGAAGCCTGTACAAGCATATTGAAACTGATTTTTGGTTTGTAAATGTTCAAAACTTTATGGAATTTCTTAAGATATCGAATCTGTTTCTCTACTGTAAATTGCGATCCTTCGTGTTCACGAAATCGTACGAACCAGCAAGCTTCCATTTCACAACGGATGACTATAAAAATGTAGAACGACAATTAGTCGCTCGTGTTTTGAAGAGCATACGCAATGACATCTGATCTCTCGAGCCCTGATCTAAGCCTCCGCTCTGGAAAACAACGATTGTCTTCGCGTCATTGATTTTGTATGTATTTTAACACACAGACCACTTCACGCTTCAGCTTAAGTGTCACCATTGTGTTCTTGACCGTGATTAGATTGCGTTTGGGCAAACAGTTATGAGTAAGCTTGTGGTTTTCATCCTAGTGCTACTGATAGTAGTGGAAACAGGAATTGTATCATTTTGATGCAGATGTTGGAAACGGAAGGGCAAATTCGTTGTATTTGTTGCTTCATTAGTGAATGAGCTAATATTAAAAAAATTTAATATTTCGGATATTCATGCAATTTTTATATTTTCTTTGTGACCATCAAAATTTCCGTCAATGTGCTTGCTCAAGCATAATCTAATCAAGGTTCTAGCAGTAAGTCGGAACATAAGCGAAGATGAACGAGTTAGTTCACTTACGTTCTGTTCGCCGTGCACAAAATGAATATCCTATTATTATTTTTGTTACCGAATTATATTTTCATTCATCCATTAGCAAAGCGAATTCGGAAACAACATCAAGTCACTGAAATTTTCCGTTCCATTATTTCAAAATGATACGAAAACGAACATAACCTTCGAACTATCCCTATCACTCAAGTGAGGGCGTTGTTCTAACGTCAATTGGCATTTTACAAATTGACGAGCGAGACAAGTGAAAAATGGCGACAAACGTGAAAACTTCGAGGAATGTTTAAATTAAAATTATCGTTAAAAACTGAAGAAGTATTAACATAAGGTCGTCAATTTGCTCACCACTTCACACAGATAAAACAACTCATTGAATTTTCACAGTAAGAAGTGCGTAATTTGTCATAAAAAACGTTTTTCTTCGTTTGCCGATTCCGACAAACTTTTCACCATCGTGTTTTTTTTTTTCATATCCCCCAGGCTTACATACTTAAAATATTGGATCACTCATTCGTGGCAGAATCAAAAAGTCTCATCAGCGATGTCGTATCCACCGCGTCCACCCATGGTTCCAAACATGCCGCCGTATATGCCACCACCGCCGATTCCGCCGCCTGTCATGTCATCCATGGGCACGCACGTAGGTCCCAAAAGCAAATTGCATTTTTCTATCTTATTTCCTTTTAGGCTTGCACTTTGTGTAAATTGAAAACAAAAAATCACAAAAGATACACCACGTTGTCTGAAAACGAAACTAGAAATTTATTTTTTTGTTCTTTTAGTGTGAAACCCCTGATGGGTAAGTTTTCAAATTATTTTAAGTACATAATGTAGAGAGGGCGTATATAGCTCGGAAGGGAAATGCGGGTGCTTGTAGAGACCGTGTTGCAAGTTTGTTGAATAAAACCGTGAGTCTAATTTATTTTATAATATTGTGTGGGAAATGTGTTCCACAAAATCCAGATATCCATTGAGAAACTCAAAGAGACAAGTATTTACGTAGAATTATCCATCATATATCATGTATTTGTATTTTTTTGTTGTTGCATATGATCGAATGCGTACCACAGGCAAACTGTTTAATTGTGATTCTTGTATTGTATTTTAAGATAATGCCTCCTTTAACAACACCACCCCCGCCAACTAGGCCATCGTTTAGGAATGCCGCGACTATAAGCTCGCAGCCTACCGTTTACTCGAGGATCAATCCCGATCCACATGCCCCGACTCAGTTTAAGGGTCCCATCATCACTGTGTTTGTGGGTAAGTGGTACACAATGTCTTTCCTTTTTGTTGCAATTTAAATATATGGAGTGTATGCTGTGCTTTTCAGGTAATATTAGTGAGCGGGTGCCCGAAGTATTAATCAAGCGAATTCTCAGCGCATGTGGACCCGTCGTCAACTGGAAGCGGGTTTCAACATTTGGCTTCTGCGAATACGAGTAAGTATGATAGAATAGTTAGGAGGGAGATGCGGGTACGTTAAATTCGCCAGTATGTATGGGGGTTGTCGCTTTATCCAATAGGCCACAAGTAGTCACATTTTCTAGAGCCTACAAATTATTTAGGTTCTACGAGACTTCACTTGATATAGGTTAGGTTAGGTTAGGTTAGTTTGTTAGAGAGCTTACATGGGGCCTATTGGTCCATTGTGATAGCCTTTGGGTTGTGAAACCCCATCTAACACCGTTTCTAGTTGGCTGGTTCTTACTCGAACCAGCGTGTGCTCCTTATGAATCTCATGAAGTCCATCAACGAAACATGTGTTATCTCACCCAGTTCTGCGAAGAGTCTGTTTCCCATATGGAGGAGGCGACGGTTGTGGAGATTAGAGTAATCGCAGAGTAGGTGTTTGATGGTTTCTATTTCCTCCTCATCTTGATAGCTCCTGCAGTAGTCCTAGGGGAGTTTATGCCCAGCCTTTTAGCCATAGTGCCGATTGCACAATGTACTGCCAGTACACCTATCAAGATACAGATTTCCTTTTTCCCCATAGCTAGTAAGCATTTGGTTCTCCTCTCATTTAATTGTGGCCATAGGCTGCATTGTTGATACGTTCCCTGGTCCTAAAGTTTATATTCTCTTTCATTTCACCAATAGGGATGTCTGTTTGTGTGTGTATATGCTCTGTACCTAGTGCTGATCCTTTTCTGGTTAATTCATCTGCTATCTCATTCCCTTCTATATCCAGCAGCAGAGATTGGCTACATGGATATTACTAAGTTGGTTCAGGGTTTTAAGATATTTACCATTGCCTTGATTGCTGCCTGACTGTCCACACAAATTGTAAACCGAGGTGTATTTATTTTTTTTTTGCCGACGTTGCTCTATGAATGACAAAGATTTCAGCTTGAAAGATACATATATCTGGGAGTTTGTATGAATCTTTAATCTGTAACCAAATCAATCAGCGTACGACATACTCAGGATAGCAAACTATTCTAACATATCAAAGCCGCACACGTCTCACCATATAGAGCCACTTGAATTGTATTTCACATCTATACTTTGATTTATTTCACGTTAAGTAGTTTATATTTATATTTATTTTTGTTTAGAGCCGAAAGCCCAGCAGCTTGTTGCTCTCTCTTTATAAAATTAACTTGTAATTTGTAATTACCTGTTTAATAAATAATAATAATAATAATAATTAATCTGTAATGGTTCGCAGAATACTCCTGCTCCGGTCCCTATTTCCATTTTAGACCCATCAATGTAGATTTGGATGTCCTGTTCATTCAACAATGAGCTGCTTTCCCATTCTTGCCTTTTTTGGAATAAGAGTGGAGTAGTTCTTATCGAAATCCTGGTGTGGAATAAAATAGTCTGGTTTTATCCTGGGTCAACAATTCCATAGCTTTGAAGTATGGATGCGTGACCGTAGGAACTTTGCTTCCAAAAACCGGACGCCTTAAGACGGATTGCGTTTTGCCTGCCAGGCCTTTTATGTACTCCTGCAAGGGAAGAAGGTCAAGTATTATTTCTAACCTTGTTTGTGATGTTGATCTCAGTGCTCCTGTTACTCCAATACATGCTAGTCATTGTACCTGAGTGAGGTTGTTCAAATAGCTTTTTTCCATTGCATTCCACCATACTAGTGCTCCATAGGTAAGTATGGGTCTAATGATCGGTGTACACATCCAGTGCATTATATGCGGTCGCATTCCCCAGGACCAGTTCAGTCTTATCTGGCCTGAAAGTTTTTGCGGTTGAATGGGTTATATTTTCCTGCCTTGGAGATAAGTACCACTTTCACCTCCCTCCAGTATCTTAGCATTAAGCAGCTTGTGAAAATAACCTTCAGCCAGGGCATGATTGTCTGTAAAGCATGACTGGAATAATATTGTCTGGTCCTGCGGATTTGCAGGGTTTGAACGAATTAACAGCCCAAGCTATTTTGTCCTCTGTGAAAATTGGATTTCATTGGATTCATTGGATTTATCGGTGGATGGTTTTGTATATTCCGAGTGTTCTAGATCGCTGTTTTGGAAATGAGTTTCCATCAAGATTTGTAGCTTTTCTTGGTCCAGGACGCATCAGTACACATAATGTATCCTGGGGCCACTGGGTCTTTAGAAAGGACTTTACGTAGTCTGGCAGCGTTGCTCGTGTTCCCGACGGATTGACAGAACGTGTTCCAGGATTCTCTTTTAGCGATTCTTATGTCTCTCGTGTATAAGTTTAGTTTGGATCTGTAAACAGTCCAATCTTGCTCTGTTTTGCTTCGTCTAGCTTTATGCAGTTTTCTGACCTCTGTTCTTCGTTTTTTAAGTTCGTTTGCTTCTTTGATGGGCTTTAGATTACGAGTTGTGGGGTAGAATTTGTTAAAGGCTTTTTTCCATTGCGTCAGTTATAAACTGAACTTTAGAGTCAATGGATTGACTGTTCGGAGTCGTGACCACACTAGGATATGGTATCCATTTGCTCATCCATTCTGCGATTTTATATCCTTTCTTTTTGGAGAGTCTCATAGGATTGATGTTGATTGAGAAGAGGACCCTAAAATGATACGAAAAGGAATTTTTAGGCGAAACTCCAATATTCTACTACAATTCTCTCATTATTACTTACTAGGGTAAGGTCTAAAATGTCTTCCCTGATTCTATTATGGTAGGTCAGGTGATTACCTCTATTACATAATACTAGATTTGTAGAAAGAATGAACTCCAAATAGGCTCACCCCTTTTATTGATATCCTTGCTGCCCCATTGAGTTTGATGAGCATTAGCATCACCTCCCAACACCAAAGATGTGTTCCGTGATGCTGCATAGTCAACCAGTTCTCGGACTACTCTTGGTTATGGTTTATCATTGTCGTGCGGCATGTACGAAGAGACTGGAATTAAGTTTTTCGTCTTGGTCTTCACATTGACTGCCACAGTGTCTCCATTACTAAATCTAGAGAGGAAAAATATATTAATGGCTGTCTTTGCAAGAATGCAACTTCTTACTTTACCTCTTTGAGTGGTGTAGAATAGATTATGCAGTTTTGACTTTAAACCCTGTATCCTATTTTTTACAATCCAAGGTTCTTGGATCAAAGCCACGTCTATATTTTCTTCATGAATAGCAAAAGGTTGTCGGTTGCTGCTTTGGAGTGATGCAAATTAATTTGCACCACCAGTAGAATCCGACTCTTTTTCATCTTCATCATCTACTCTTACCTTAATGCTCCCCAGTCCAAATGCCTGCTTTCTCTTTTAATATTTGTGAGGAATGCCTGTTGATGGTAAAGACCAGGTCTTTCCCATTTCTGTTGCGGTTCTTCCTCGCTTGAAGCAACTTCCATTCCTTAATGGATAGATCATTGTTCTGTCCCGCCAGGAGCTTGATGATGTGGTCGTCCTCATGCAGGGCAGGATGTGGTATCCACACTTTAAGCTTCTGGCGGAGTGGCAGCGCGGTTTTAGGCAGCACCTTGAGACTGGCTCCTTTCCACAGCTTACCGATATTGGTTATGGTTCTTGTCAGAAAATCGAGGGCTTTCGCATTTCCACAAGCGACAACTTTAACTCTCTTGTATTCATCTGGGTCACCGTTGTCGATGGTAGTCATCATGGCTTTTAGTATTTCATTTTCTACAAGCACACAGTTCTCCTGAGTGATAATCCCATCAGGATCTTGATGATCTACTGCTTGCAGTTCTAATGCCGTAGCTTCGAGACTACATGAGGATTTCTTTTTCTTCTGATCTTTTGCCTCATCTTCCGATCTTTGTCTCTTTGACATAAAGAGCTCTAATTTGTCACACGAACTTGCTCTATATGTTCTGCTCGTTCGAATATTGTTCAGATTTAAAATTCATACAGGGTCCAAAAGAGTCGACAGAATTTATATTTTCCAAAAATGTATCATATGTCCAAAATGACTTATGTAGATATAAATTTTGAATAAAATCATTTAAGCTGTAACCGAAATATGGCTAATTTACTTACTTTTCTTAAAATGTCGCTAAAGTCCGGTGTGAACCTCAGTCACAACCAACAAGCGTATACAGCCAACTCGATCTTAGAGTTTTGCACACGAAATTGGTTGAGGTCCCTTTCCACTTGAGTGCTCTACCTTAGGTAAGGTCTTCCTTTACCGCATCCGGAATGGTTTCGAAGACTTTTCGGGCCGGATCGCCCATTCTCTCTACATATCCTAGCCATCTTAGACGATGAATTCGAAAGCTTCTGACTAGGTCGATGTCGCTGTATCGTTGTTGCATTTTCTCCATTCCTCGTCGATAGAAACGGTATCAAAAATCATTCACAACGTCCATGCTTCTGCGCCGTATAGAAGGACTGGGATGATGAGGTCCTTATATATAGTCACCTTAATTCCCTTTTTAGTTGAAAGAAACAGCAGAATGACACTTTTTGATTGGCCCCATTTGTTTTGCTTTTTTTTCACCGAGAGAAATGTTTTTGACGTTCGATAAATTGAAAACAGCAAGAGGGCAGAAAGTAAATCAACGAGCACTAAGCGACCTAGGGTAAACAATAATAAGTAAGCAATTCTAAACTCAGGGCGTCAAAAATTCCGAATAGTCTCTCTGACCTTTCTAAAATCATTAGTGTCTGATTTAAATCACGAAATGTGAGATCTTCATCCTAGTGCTCTATCGCTGCCAATTGGTGAATAAAATAATTCACATTGAATTCGATTTTCTTAAAAATGGTCTCCACTACATAGATCTGAGTTCTTTGATGATGTAAAACCTAGTGATGAAGTGAAATAAAAATGTATAAGGAAGAGTTAAAGAGTGGGCAGATACTCGTAAGGAGAGAGGTAACGATGCGCGTTAAGAACCATGTTCTTTCAAGTCTCTAAAGCTTAGTGATGATTAGGCAAGGGACGGAAAAAATGTTAGGTAAAGATTCGTGTTAATTCAAACATGCGAGGAGCTATATTAAAATTTTGGTTTGGACATATGTAGATGAAAAATTCGTAGTAGACGTCCAAATCATTTAAAACTCGCTTGAGTTCAAGGCAGAAACTCGACGCAACTCAACAAACAATCTTTCCATATATCATACAAGGTCTGTGACGGTACTCTCGTGAAAGAAAAACTAAAAACGTCCAATTTCAGAAATCGAGAGGGAATTCTCCCAAATTCAAGAGAAGTAAGAAGTTTTGAAAACGTTAATTTAAGGTACCTAGTTCTCAAATAAGTGTCAAGGGAAAACTTTTGGAAAATTTGTTTCCTTTGGTTTTAAACACGGACGGTAACTTTTACGATTTATATGGAAAAAATCCAAGAGTAAGAATTATTTTCTGATTTTTATTCATGTAAATCAATAATATAAATCCGACCAAGATTTTTATTTTTAAAAATCAGAAATAAGAATTAAATTGTGATATTTATTTTTAAAAAAGTGAAAATAAAAATTTAAGTAAATAAATAAATTCAAATTAAAAATCAAGTCATGATTTTTACTTTTAAGAATCAAATGAATCAATGATAAAAATCAATTAATAATTTTTGTTTTTTAGATCCAAGAAAATATAAATCATGATGTGATTTTTATTTTTGATTCAAAACAATACAATGGGTGGCCGTGGTTTAGTGGTAACATCATCGCTTGTCACGCTGTTGATTTACGGTTCGAATCCTGATGTCAAGAATCATCTATTAATTTCGCATGAAATAAATAAAAAAGTCGATCACTTGCGAAAGCTAAGTCAACTCTACTGTGAAGGCATAACACTGACAGTAGGGTAGGGTGGTCATATGGCTAAAATGTAACTTGATCGTGTTGATGACACCAGGAGGACGGAAAAAAATACTGTGAATTATAAGCAATATATAGTAATATATAGCGAAAACAAACAAAATACTCCCCAGTTATCTGGACAGCCACCCTTGGAGTTTACAGAAACTTAATACCACCTGAGTTTCAAACTACATCACTCTGTGTTTCTCTCTGCCTCTTCTCCTTTCCACAAAAACGCACGTGTTCTAAAAATTAGTATAAGGGTATTCATATCCCCTTTAACAAGTGCAAATTATAAAAAAAAAAAAAAAAAAAAAATAGATCCCAGATATTTGAACTTTTTACACTTGGGAAGCACTTTTCCATTCAAGTAGATGTCTGGAACAGGCCGGTGTGGATCAGACAACGGGCAGCACAGATACTCTGATTTTTCGAACTAATACGGTACCCATTTCTCTCCAAAACATCCACCCATACATCAAGTGCTCGTTGCAAGGCCATTTGATCTTCGCTTATGATAGCTCCATCGTCAGCAAAGAATAACTGATGCACTTTGGGGTCCGTCACTTTTCCTTCAAGCAGTTAATCAAGGACTGCAATAAATAGCAAAGGACTAAGGACGCTTCCCTGGTGTACACCGACTTTGATTGAAAACTCTTCGGTGACTCCTGCGGGACATCTTACTCTTGTCCTTGCTCCCTCATACATGTCCATGATCATACGCACGTAGGTTTCTGGAACTCCTCGTTGTCTTAGCGCCACCCATAAGATATCTCTTGGTTGTCTATCAAAGGGTTTTTCAAAATCAACCAACACCATATGCAAGTCCTTTAAGGAATCACAATGTTTTTCCATTATGATCCTTATACTTTGGATTGCATCTGTTGTTGATTTACCCGAGACAAACCCCCACTGGTCGTCAGATAGCCTTATTATTTTCCGCAGTCGGCCAACTAATACCCGTTCAACGATCTTCATGGTGTATGAACAATTTTTAAATATGTATATAAATCAATAACAATTATGAAATGATATTCATTTTTTAAATCGCAAAATCAGAAATCAGGCTAAAATGAGACAAAAGAGTCCATACCAAGTATGCACATAGTATAGACAAAATTACTGTTATCACATTTGTTGCACCCATTGCGCCGGCCAAGAGTTAGGTGTACCCAAAACATGTAGCAGTTAACCGCATAACTGTTTGTTTATAAAAATGTTTCCAATTTACTAACACTCGCAATGGAATGGATTGAGAAAGTGAATCGCATCTCTGCCGTAGTGGGGAGTGAACAAAGTTCAGAATTTTTAATATAATATATAATAAGCCTGGTGTTTACTTATCGGTGTATAAAATTCTTCGGTGATGCGAGCGACATTAAAGGCTGCCTGCAATCTGGTCGTCCTTACACGGTAAGAACGCCACAAGTTATCAAAACGAAATCGTCGCTAAAAGCAGAAAACACTGGTTCGTGAGGTGGATGTAACGTATAAGTTAATGCGTCGCATATAAAGGTAGGGTTGACGCTGGGGGCCTTCCAACGACATACTGGAAAATTGCTGACTGTGTCCTTTACAAAAATTGGGTCCAAATATCAAAGCGACTCTTGGTGGAATACGCTACTGTTCTGAACAGAAAAATTCTGTTTACTGATTAAAAAATTTTCACGGTGTAGACAAAATTAAACAAAGTGATAGGGTATATGCACGGTCACCTAGGGAACGTTCTAGCCGTTCCCAAGGGTCCGAAAAGGACAACCTCCAGAGTCAGTCATGGTGTGCTGGGGTGTCTCTTATAAGGGGTCACTAATCTGAATTTTTGCAAAAAAAAAGCTTCGAAACATCGGCCAAAGTGTACCGTTTAAGGAACCTTGTAAAACCTCTAAACCATGGTTGGTTGGTTTTAGAGGGTAAGATTATGCTCTTCAGTTAGGCCGCCACTGGGCCCGTTTTGTTCCCCTCGTCTATCGAGCTGTAGAAAAAGTATTGTAATATGGGAATTATGTGTTGAGAGAGTATGTAGGTATTGGGATCATGGTGAGTATCAAAATGGAGACTATGTCATATAGTGAACTCCACTATATCACCGATTCCTTTCTTACTGAGGTGTGTTAGATCCGGTATCCTTGAGGATCCCAGTATCTTCAGTATTAACCTCGCTGTTGCAGGGCAGTGGCAGATGAAGTGTTGTATATCTTCTTCGTTCCCCTCATAGTTGGCACAGATTATTGTATCAGCTAGCCCGAGTCTGAACGAATGTTTATTGAGTTTGATGCGCCCTGTTAAAAGTCCCACCATCACTCTTAACTGTGTTTTGCTTGAGTTGAAAGCTCTTTTTGCTGTGTTGATGCTTGGTTCTGTTACCAACCTCTAAACCATACCCTATTCCAAAAAAAAGTAAAGGACATGCTACCCATACCTGACTCTAGAGAAATGTAAGCCCAGACCTTAATCCTCTAGACTACAAATTGTGCACTGTCTGAAAGGACATTGTGTGCCACAAAAGATGCCCTAATATGAAATTCTTAAAACGATTGATGAATGGCCGAAGCGACTAAAGGCTTGCATTAACGCCAAAAGAAGTCATTTTAATAAAGTTTCAATTTTTGTTTTCAGAATACATGTATGAATAAATCTTGAATTATCTTTTGGGGTCTTTGTTTTATAGCAATAAATGTGTGTAACAATATTCTATCCCAAAGCGCATTTGTAGACAGAGTAGTTTTAATATGTATCAAGTAGAGGAGAAACGTATAAATGCATTACTCTTAAAAAATCTATTATGTACGTACATAAGCATTCATATTCATTTCACCCGTAGTACGCGACATGCTTCGAATGCACATCAGTTTACCCTAAAGCCAAACTTCGGTCGTACTGTCATATAGGGATTCATTTATAAGACGAACTGCACGAATGTGGAACGATTTACCAGGCTCTGTATTTCCCCATCACTACAACTTTCAAACATTCAAAGCCAACGTGCATAGGTACCTCCTCTGTTCCTCTACCCTCTTTTCTCTGACGCCCGTGCCCTGAAACAATTAAAGGGTATTAATACTCCCTTTGGCGCGCGCACATTATAAAAAAAAAAAAAAAATATTGCACATATTTCAGTTTTAAATGGAATGTGTTTCCTCACTTATCTCCGTTTTCAATTTACACTGTCCGTTTCCCTCGGTTCTACATGTAGGAGTATCTTTTGCCTTAAAGTAACGAATTAACGTCATTACTTATTTTAAAGTACATGTTGAGGAGGACCCATTCACAGTTGGTAAATTGTGACATTAGTTTCTTATACCATTGTCATGGTGGATTCTTAAGAAATTTCCCACTACGGACAATCTATTTCATGTCGCCTTCCCTCATGTCCTATAGAAGTAACAACAAATGTTTAGACTAGGCGCCTACTGCGTTGTTCCAACTGTTTCGTTTAAACCGTGGTTTATTGTTAGCTGATTAGAATTCGCTGAAGTTGGTCGGAGCTTGTTCAATTGACCTCATCATTGAACCGATTTTGTAAGCGTTTAAGCAGAGCAGGTGTACACCATTGTAGAGATAACGAAGCATGCTGAAGTGCGATTAAACTGAAGGGTTTTAATGTTATTAAAAAAGGAAAGGATGGAATTTTTATTAATTATTTATACAAAGAGTTTTTCTGAGCAATATATTGAACTAGAAAATATTTTATATCTAATGGTTATTATGTGCTAAGTGAACTAAATTCTATGCTAGATTATTTCTTTGTTAAACTTTCAATACAACATCTGTCTTCTGTTATTTTCAGTGGTCCAACTGCGGGAATGCGTGCTGTTCGTCTGCTCAGCGAAATGGAAGTCGATGGTAAAAAGCTAGTGGCAAAAGTTGATGCTAAAAATAAACTCTTATTGGATAATTACAAGGAGGAGGAGCTGAAAAGTGGCAGCAAGAAGCTTGACATTGAAAAAGATGACGACGAACATGCTCTCATTTTGATGAGTCGCATTATGGAGGAACACAGGCACGAGCTTCCACCAATAAACGATGGTAACTACGATCAGCGAGACTATTACAATAAAAATTCTATGAACAACTTTACAGGAAGGCAAGACAATTCCGATCTCAAGATGAGCAAAGCTCTACAAGAAGCTAATCTTGAAGATGAGAAAAGAAACTTGATTAGCAGTGAGATTGGTAAATTTCGTAAGAAGGCCGAGGCGGATGATCATAGAAAAGAGAAAGAGAAGGATCGTAAGAAACGCGATGAAAAGGAGCGTGACAAGGAGGTAGATAAGGAGAAGGAGAAGGAGAAAGAAAAAGAAAAGGAGAGCAAGGAAAAGGAGAAGGAGAAATCGAAGGACGTTACACCGCCGAAGAAGGAGAAGGAACGTGAGTCTAAAGATAAGCGGAAGAGAAGCAAGTCTCGATCGAAAGATCGTGAGAGAGATCGCGAAAGGGAGAATAGAGAACGAGAAAGAGAACGTGAACGTGAACGGGAACGTGAGAAGGAACGCGAACGCGAGCGAGAACGTGAAAGGGAGCGAGAACGTGAAAGAGAGAGAGAGCGCGAGCGAGAGAGAGAACGTGAAAGAGAACGAGAGAGGGATCGCGAAAGAGAGAGGTAAGTCAAGATATTATAAATATCTTTATGCTGCTTTATATGGCGCTACAGTTCGAGCCAACAAAACTTTCCAGCCAGATCGATTTTGAACTAGCCGCCTCCATTTTCGTACACAAAGTTAATTGAGGTTCCTTTGCACTTGTTTCTGCCACCTTTAGTTAGAGGTCGTAAGGGGCGTCGACCTTTTGGGACGATCTCCACTCTCTGGGTCGGAGTGTTAATGTGCAAGACGTCTTAGGCGATGAATTCGGACCCTTTTGACTAGGTCGATGTCACTGTAAAACCAGTGTACTTCGTCGTTGAATCTTCTCCTTAATACCCCGTCAATATAAACGGGATCAAAAATCACTTGAAGAATTTTTCTTTCAAAACCATCAACTGTTTTTTCAACCGCTTTTAATAATGTCCATGCTTCTGCGCCGTATAGTAGGACTTATATAAAGTCACCTTAGTTGCCCATGAGAGGTCCTTGCTACTCAATTTCCTTCTCAGCTCAAAGGAACTGCGTTTGGTAAGAGTGATGATACTTCGCTTGATCTCTGCGCTGGTGTCATTATTATTTTTTTTTTTTTTTTTTTATAATTCGCGCGCGCCAAAAGGATTATGAATACCTTTATACTGTTACAGGGCACGGGCTTTTAAGGACAAGGGGAAGAGGAACAGAGGAGAAGCCTATGCACGTTGGCTTTAAATGTTTGAAGGTTGTAGTGATGGGGAAATACAGAGCTTGGTAGATCATTCCACATTCGTGTCGTTCGGCTTATAAACGAATCCCTATATTTAACAGTACGACCGAAGTTAGGCTTTAGGGAAAACTGATGTGCATTCGAAGCATGTCGCGTATTGCGGGTGAAATTTTGAAGGGGAGGAATGCAAATGGCTATTTCGCTGGAGCATTTTTTGTAGAAAAAACGATAAAACAGGGAGAGACAGGAGACATTTCTCCGATGTTCTAATGAATGAATGGAATTCACAATGTCTCTATCACCTATAAGTTTTAACGCGCGATTTTGTACCCTATCAAGAATGTGCAGAACGGTCTTGGGTGCACCAGACCAGATATGGGCGTTATATTCCAGCTTAGGGCGGATGAATGCCTTATAAATTGAGGCCAGATCAGACGGGGTAAAATATTTCTTGCACCGTTTAAGGAATCCGAGACATTTTGCAGCATTTTTGGCGACCTCGAATATGTGATCATTCCATCGAAGATGGTTATTAATACACATACCGAGAATGGCAAGTCTTTCGGTTTCAATGATGCAAGTACCATCCATGGATAATGGTTGAGGGTTTTGGTTTCGCTTGAGAGACAGAAGACAGCATTGTGTTTTGGAAGCATTAAATTCCACGCGGTTGGTTGAAACCCATTTAATTATGCTGTCCAGGTCGGAATTTAATGTGTTTAACATACGTTGCCGTTCCCCTTCTACGGCCGAAGAGCAAGGACGTGAGTTAGGGAACGAATATGAAAAACTGAGGGTACTGTCATCAGCGAAGGAATGGATTGGATTAGAAGTTGCAGACAAGAGGTCATTTATAAAAATAAGAAAGAGAGTCGGAGACAAAACAGAGCCTTGGGGAACACCAGCATTTATTTGGTGAATTGCAGACTTGAAGCCGTCCAAAACAACTTGTATTGAACGCCCCGAAAGGTAATTTCTAATCCATTGAAGAAGAGACTCATCGATGCCATATGCACGCATTTTCGACAAAAGAGCCTGATGCCAAACTCTGTCAAATGCCTTTGAAATATCAAGCGCAACCATCTTGGTTTCGCCGAAGTGATGGAGAGATTGGTTCCACTTCTCGGTGAGATATGCCATCAAATCACCAGTGGACCTGTTGCTACGAAAACCATACTGCCGGTCATTAAGGAGTTTTCGTGAATCGAGATATTTCATAAGCTGACGATTTATCAGCGTTTCCATGACCTTGGAAAGAAGGGACGTAAGTGCAATGGGTCGGTAGTTGGACGGGGAGGAAGATTCGCCTTTTTTGGGGACGGGTTGGACAAATGCTGTTTTCCATCTACTCGGAAAGAGCCCTGAAAAGTAGGATAGACAGAAAAGCTTACGCAGAGGTTTTGCCAGCGTAGAAGAACACCTCTTCAGAACTATGGGGGGGATACCATCTGGACCAGCGGATTTGTGTATGTTAAGACCTTTGAGTACTCCTGCAACTGTACGAGTGCGAAAGTGGATTTGTCCCATGGAAAATTTGACGCTCTCAAATACAGGTAGAGACGAAGCATTATCTGTCAGTGTTGAGTTCGCTGCAAAGTGAGCAGCAAGCAGATTAGCTTTGTCTAAGGAGCTGACAGCTGGAATGTCATTGTAAATGAGCGTGGGGATGGCAGACGAGGCAGAATTTTTAATATTTTTGACGAATGACCAAAAAATTTTTACTACCTTTGGGACATTGTAGGATTTTTTGCCTCAATTTTTGATCATGTAAGAATTTTACACGTCGAATATGGGCATTGCAGTCTTTTCTGGCTTGTTTAAACTTCTTTCGGTTTTCCTCAGATTTGTTGGCTTTATAAGACCGAAAACTTACTTCTTTCAACCTGATAGCCTCTTTACAGCTCTGGTCAAACCACGAGTTTTCCTTAGGTTTAATGCTCTTTATTCTGTTAGGAATAAAGTCATTCATACCTAAGAGGATAGTGTTAGTGATCATATCAGCAGCGGCATCCACGTCGCTATCGAGGAAGCATAGCGACCAGTTTACCTCACAATTGTAGTTGTCTATTGTGACCTTCTGTCCAATTCACCGATGTTGAGTGACTTTTTTTGATGACAGCATACAAAATATAGTATTGGCCTCGTTAATCGCTAAACCCATTTTCGCTGTTTCTGCACAACTGACAGGCTATTGCGTTCTTCCAATTATGCCAATTTCGTCGGCGTAATTGTACAGACTTTTGAATGATCGTACGTCTGATGTTAGCTTGAGAATTTTGTAGAATCCTTTCAAGTATGATGTTTAGGAAATCACATGACAGCGCGTCACCAAAATTTTAGATGTTAAGCTAAGCCCCTTTAATCATAGCCAGGTACTTCAACCAACGCCGACTTGTGTTTTTTTGTTTCTCCCAGAAATGGCGAATCTATAACGCTGAGACAGCGCCCCGAGATGCCTGTGAGTTCTGCACATGAATATAAAAAGATAAATATAAATAGATACATATTTTGGCGTTAACACCCATATTGGACCTCGGCTATCTTCTCGCAGCCATTCGTGCTGTGCGACACACAAATGGTAGGAACCTACAGTTTTACGAAGGGCAGTTTTTTCGATTGAGAGAAGCTACTCTCGGATGTTTTTCAGACACTGAGCCACCGTGGCATGGTCTTGAATAGCTGTAGATTAAAAGCTTTTCGACCATAAGACTCCTGGGAGTTTACTTATCCTATAGCGGAAGGAATTTTGATATTTTGATATAAAGACGTTCGTGCCATTGTCAGGTGTACATATAGGTAATGGGCTGTTTGATTTACTGTAAGGCCAATAAGATGCATTGTTTCCTTGGGTTGAATGGTTTGTTCATTCATTTGAACTGCTACAGTAGAAGTCTAATAAATTAGCTTTTTCCCAGTGCAAGATTTTCTGCAGGTCTTCGGTTAATGAGTTCGTTCAGTTACATCCTTAACGATGTGGCGTAGTAATTACATTTATCGGAAAGTTTTTGGAGCAAGATGATATTAGGCTGATGTCATCACCAAATTAAAGATCTTATTGTTTGTTCGGAGGGAGCATGCCGGAGGGAGCATGCCAGGCTTACGGATGTATAATAGTTGTCAGTGCACAGAGTACGTCCTTTGTCCAAGAGATTCTCCATCATGTCCATTACAACCTTTGATGGTACCATTGTATTGGCATCTTTTGATTTGCCACAGTACACTTGAAAGTCAAACGTGTAACCATCTTTCAGACATAATTTGAACAGTTTTATTCCAAACTTGTGTCTCTTGTTGGAAATATATTGTCGGAAGGCCAATCTCCCCCGAAAAGGAACAAGAGTTTCGTCAATGCAAATGTACTCGCTGGGTGTTATTACACTCTGGAACGTCTCCCGTAGCCTGTTCAAAAGTGGTGTCAATTTCCACAATCTGTCTTCGGTAACTTCTTCATTATTGCAGAAATGCAATGTTCTTAGCAATAGTTGAAACCGATTTCGGGACATCACGGTTGATATTGCTGTCGAGTATAGCTTGTGTTTTCGCCAGTACGATTGAATGTTTGGTAGAGAGCATAGGCCCATCCATATCGCGACACCCAGAAGCTGTTCAATTTCTTTAGAGTTTGTTGGTGTCCACTTCAATATCCGTGCTTTTGGACGAGCGGTTTGCTGAAGACATTGTTCAGCATAGCGATTGGTTTCATCCACCTAAACAAGATAAATTATAGTTATTGCTAGTTTATTTAGAAATGTAGTTAGTCACTTTTCGAAAGATCCTTACTATGAATTGTATGATTGCATCTGATACAAAAATTTTGTAAAATTCATAGGAGGATTTGCCATAATGTTCATAAAGTTGAACATTGAAGCCATGCGTTGGTTCACAAAAAGGTATGTCCTTTAGATGCTCCCCGGTTGCTGTTTGCCACTCAAAGTCAACGGTCGGGTTGCGCATTTCTTCAGCATTGTTATCGTTCTCCATATCGCTGTAGACTGCGTTTCCGACTACTCGTCCATTTGAATTGTGTTGTAAAAATGTTGCGTATTCTATCCTTTTGTGTGTTCATCACTTGATTTTCTTGCTTCCTTGCTTTTTAAACTGTTGATCTGCGACCGAATTTTATCATAGTTTTAAAATACATATACACACTCCCATCATAACACGATGATTTATGTTATTTCATTCGCAGAGAGAGGGAGGAAAAGATCATAAAAAATGTCCGGGATATCCAGCGGGAGAAGGAAATTGAAGAGGAAATGCGCGAGCGTAAAAAGGCAGAAAAGAAAGCACGTGAGAAGGAAGCCGCATATCAAGAAAGACTGCATAATTGGGAACTAAGGGAGCGACGAAAAATGAAAGAATACGAAAAGGTTAAAATGAATATACCATCTGAACATGCATCCTTATCTTCTCCTTATTGTTTATTTTAGCAAAAACTCAAAGAAAGTCTCAAATTGGAAGAAAGGGAGAAAGAGGCAAAGCGATTAAAAGAATTTGTCGAAGACTATGATGACGACAGAGACGATCCAAAATACTACAAGTAAAATCTATTTTCTGAATTTATTAGTAAGCAATATTTATTGGTGTTTATTTTATATCCATAGGGGCAGAGAACTTCAAAGACGATTAGCTGAGAGAGTCCGAGAAGCCGATCTTGATGCCAAGGACCGCAATAGGGAACAGGAGGAACTGGAGGAGCTGAAAAATAAGATATTCAGTGGAGAATACGAGAATCCAGCTCAAGAGTTCGAACGAGCGAAGAAGGAACGTGAGAACCTATACAAGCCTCAAATTCTAATTGACGTTAATTTAGAAGCACAGCAACGTAAGGAGCGTGAACTAGAAAAGGAGAGAGAGCGCGAAATCGAGAAAACAAAACGTCTCAAGGAGAAGGAAAAACTTGCGGCTGCCAAGGAAAAATATCTGCAGGAGCAGGAGGCACATGAGGCGGCGTTGGCGGCAACTGTGATGCATACAGAACCAATTGATTCAGACTCAAATGACGGTACATTGACGTCACATCGTGGATCAAACACAAATCCGATGCCAAGCAGACAAGAATCAGAGTCCAGAGATAGCGTATCGAATCATTTCCAGGATGAGGATTCGCGGGGATCTATGATATCATCCAGTCACGGTTTCAGTCCTGTTAATAGTCATAACAATGTAACAACTCCTGGTACTCCTCCTATTTCCGCTCCACTTATAAGTCTCAATTTAGGAGCTAATGCCAAGAAGAAAAAAATCGAGGTTACTTCGGATGTTTTTAATAACGAAGAAGACAACGATGATGCTAGCAATCCGAAAAAGAGGAAGTTAGTGCCACTGGGTAAGTGCGACAAGTGTTTGTTTCTGCCTCTCTATGATTGCAAAGAGTGTATAGTATATTACAGCATATTCTTATATCCTGATTTGCTTACTTACTCGATCATTCTTTTATCACAAAATTGAGAATACGAGAAAACCAATTGGGACAATCTTAACAGTTACTTTATGAGTTTTAACTGGCCTTCAATAGTGACGTGGACGCCACCTGTGATATGATGTCAAACATAATTCTCCTAGGTATGAAAAGCTTTATTCCTAACCGAATAAAGAGTATCAGACCAAAGGTAAATGCGTGGTGCAAAGAGGCTATCAGATTGAGAGAGAAACCCGAAAAAAGTTTAAAAATAACTGCAATGTCCTCATTAATCGTGTTAAATTCTCTTATGACCAAAAGTTGAGGCAAAAAATACATCAATACATCAAAGGTAGAGAATTCGGCCTCATCATCAATCCCAACGCTCATTTGCAATCACACTCCAGCTGTCAGCTCTTCAGAAAAAGCTAACATTGCTGCGTATTTAAGAGCCAGCTCTATGCTTCAAGGTTGTACCTGTACTTGAGAGCGTCGAATTCTGCAAGGGATCACAACATACACAAATCTGCTGGTCTAGATGGTATCTAACCCGTAATTCTAAAGAGGTGTTCTACGCTGGTTTTATTTTCTTTACTATCTATCCAACTCGTCTGGACTTTTTACGAGTAGATGAAAAGCAGCATTTGTCCAGCCCGTCCGGAGAAAAGCAAATCTTCTTTTACCTTCAACTACCGACCATATGCACTAATGTCCCTTCTTTCCAAGATCATGACAACGTCTCCTTATAAAATATCTCGAATCGTGGAAACTCCTTAATGACGGGCAGAACACTTTGATTAGCAACAGATCCACTGGTGATTTGATGGCATTTCTCACCGAAAAGTGGAACAAATCTCTTCACCACCCTGGTGAAAGCAGGATTGTTGTGCATTTCACAGAGTTTGGAATCAAGCTCTTCTGTCAAAAATGCTTGCATATGGAATCGATGAAGCTCTTCTTTCATGGATTAGAAACTAACTTTCTGGTCGTTCAATCCAAGTTGTGTTGGACGATTTCAAGTCTGCAATTCACCAATTAAATGTTGGTGTTATCTGCTTTGTCTCCGATCAGCTTTCTTATTATTTTTATTTTATTTTATTTAGCTTAATACAAGCAGTAAGGGACTTATAATCAATATTTACAGTGTTTACTTAATAGCTGGTATAAATCTACATTAAAACCTGATTGAGGAAGGGGACTAAAGGGAGTTTCTAAGTGAGTTTTAGCTGTACTGAAAATCAAAAAGGTTATGGCAGTCATTAGCCATACGTGGCTGTCGAGACATAGGCTCATTATGCCCGTAATTCGTACGGTGAGGCGGAAGAGAGATACTAACCTCAGAATACGCGGCAAGTTTTCTACGCTTTTCAAGCGATTGCATGTTCAGCAAGTTCAAACGATGCTTGTAAGGAGGTAGGTTGGGAGTACACGTAGAGCAAAACGGATGAACCTCTGTTGGACACATTAAATTCGATACGAATATGTATCGAGATAGGGAGACCAAACTTGGCTGGCATATTCTAGAATTGGTCTTACAAATGTGAAGTACAGGGATTTCGTGACGTAAGGATTTGAGAATTCCTTGGATCAACGTTTCACATAACCTAGCGCAGCATTTATTCTGCTAATAATACTCGTGTTGTCAATATGACTACGAAAATTAAGCTCACTGTCGCATATGACACCCAAATCACACAGAGAGGTGACAGTGGAAACAGGCTAGTCACAAATCACATAGGTTCTAGGAGCTGTCCGAAGACGCTTCCGGGAATAACTAATAGCTTGACATTTGTTGTCATTCAACTCAAGAAAGTTTTTATTACACCGTAGAAAAGCTGTTCAAGTCAGATTGAAGTGCACAGTGGGAGTGGA
Source organism: Pocota personata (assembly GCA_963082735.1). NCBI lineage: Eukaryota > Metazoa > Arthropoda > Insecta > Diptera > Syrphidae > Pocota > Pocota personata. Next base: position 56,063,522 of record OY720430.1, read on the forward strand.
GATGTGTGCAAAAATTAGGTTTTTTTCTTTATGGCTAGAGAGGGCCATAAAGGAATCAGATACAAAGGATCTAAAAAGGACTTCATATTGACGTTGATGAAGGTAGGATTTAAACCCAGACTGAAGACCGAGAGCTTTGAGTTCAATCATGTGCGAAATTTTATCGAAGGCTTTGCTGAAATCGGTACCAACAACATCAACTTCCTTGTCATCCTCAAATACGCACAGAGTGCTGGATACGTATTCGGTTAGGTTTGTGGTTGTTGACCTTCTCTTTAAGAAACCGTGTTGGTGAGGGGAAAATATAGACTTACAATGGAAAAACATTGTGTCGTAAACAATACTTTCGAATAGCTTAGGTATTCAAGAGAGTTTAGCGTTTTAGGACGATAATTAGAAATTTCATTTTTCGGGCCTTTTTTATGAAGCGGAATAATAAAAGAGCTCTTCCAAAGTCTAGGGAAAACGAACTGTGAAAGTGACAGTTGGAACAGAGCTCTAAAGAGTCTACACATTTTTTTTAAAACTACGGCAGGTATACCGTCCGAGCCAGTGGAGTATTCGCATTTACTCGTAAGTCTTTCGATCTTTTCTGTCACGAGAGCCACTGTTATATCGATTGAAGTTAATGAGGTTTAGGCACAATCTCTCATTTAGGAGAAGCAAGAATGGTCGGACTCTGGGTTGGAGAACGATTGACTGAAGAAATGAGCGAATAAGTTTGCTATTATTTGAGGATCGCTCGACGATGTATTCGAGAATGTCAGAGTTGATGGGTAGCTGTCTGACTTTTTTTGTATTAATAAAGTGAACAAATCGTTTGGGCTCAGCGATGATGTCAGATTGAATACGGTCAATATATTTGATATAAAGAAACTCACAGAGTTCGGAAAAATGCGTATGTGCAAGGAGGCAATTGGAAAAGTTAAAATCAGAGCGAAATTCGAGGTGGATACGCCAGAGCTTGGAGATGAATTATTATAAAAGATTTCTTGTCTATAATTTGTACTCCAATCTTTCAGTCGTGGAACGGCAACGTATGTTAAGTTCATTGAATACCGACCTTGACAGTATATTAAATTAGGGTAGAACCAATAGAGTGGAATTTAATTCTTCCAAAATACAATGCTGTCTACTGGCATTAAAGCTAAACCAGAATCTTCAGCCATTATCCACGAATAACACTTGCATTGCTGAAACCGAAAGGTTTTCCATTCTCGGACCTTCGTTCAAATGACCACATATTCGAAGTCGCCAAGAACGCTGCAAAATGCATAGGTTTCCTCAAAGGGTACAAGAAACACTTTACCCCGATTGATCTGGCTGTAATCTGTAAGGCCTTTATTCGCCCCAAACTTGAGTACAACGCTCATGACTGGTCTGGTGCACCAAAAACCTTACTGGATAGAATTCAAAACCGCGCGTAAAACACAAGTATTGCGAATTACATAAATTCGGTCTGACGAAAAGCCATTTGCATTCCGCCGCTTCAACAATTCAGCCGCAATACTCGTCATGCTTCGAATTCTCATCAGTTTACCCATAGACATTCTTTCTTGAGCCGTATAATACGTATGTGGAATGCTCTAGCAAGCTCCATTTTACTCCTCACTACAATCCATCCGCATTTAAAACTAATGTGCATCGGTTTCTCTTATATGCTGAAACCCTTTTTCCTTAACGCCTGCGCTGTGCGTCTACGTACTCTGTGCGTCTACGTACTCTGTGCGTCTATGTGCTCTGTGCGTCTACGTACTCTATGCGCCTACGTACTCTGTGCGTCTACGTACTCTGTGCGTCTACGTACTCTGTGCGTCTACGTACTCTGTGCGTCTACGTACTCTGTGCGTCTACGTACTCTGTGCGTCTACGTACTCTGTGCGTCTACGTACTCTGTGCGTCTACGTACTCTGTGCGTCTACGTACTGTGTGCGTCTACGTACTCTGTGCGTCTACGTACTCTGTGCGTCTACGTACTCTGTGCGTCTACGTACTCTGTGCGTCTACGTACTCTGTGCGTCTACGTACTCTGTGCGTCTACGTACTCTGTGCGTCTACGTACTCTGTGCGTCTACGTACTCTGTGCGTCTACGTACTCTGTGCGTCTACGTACTCTGTGCGTCTACGTACTCTGTGCGTCTACGTACTGTGTGCGTCTACATACACTATAAGGATTTCTTTAAAAGAAAAAAAAACTTTGGAGGTTATGGCGTCAAACACCAAAGCGAGGAAGTCTCTGCAAACCGATTAGAAATTACTGCAATATCATCCTATTTAACGTGCTAAACTACGTGCTGAAAAAGTGAGGCAACAAGTACTGCCAATGTCCTAAAGGCAGTAAATCTATGTGGTTATTTGTTAAAAGAATAGAGGGCTCTGCCTAATGGACCATTTTACCGATCGTCTACAATGATAAGAATATTTGCTAGCAGCAATATTTGCATCAATTCCATCTTGCCATCTCTCTCTCTCTCTCTCGCTCTCTCTCTCTCTCTCTCGCTCTCTCTCGCTCTCTCTCTCTCTCTTTTTCTCTCTTCCTCCACCTATACTGAACCGAGTGGAAACATATTTTCCCGATTCAATAGTAACAATTTCACCACCAGGTGGGATTTCTTGGCTTATTTTGAAAAAGTGCTCCACTCTGGCTATACCTCTGCGTAAGTTCTTCTACTTATCGTACTTAACAAGCATTTTTTCAAACTTTTTTTCACTTCTACAGACTTGGTTGCGATCTATAAAGTTTTTGCTTATGTCCGTCCAAAACTTGAATAAAACCGCCATATCCTTAAGTTTAGTTGATCGTGTTTGGCAAACACATACATTAAAGACTATGTTCTGGCACATGGCAAATTTGAGGAGATCGTAACCTCACTATCTTTCCTTCCAATACTTAATTCTTCTACAAACTCCAAAGAATGCAGTTGGTAAACAAAATTAAACAAACAAAATCATCAGTGCAGTATACCCTACGCTAGTGATAGCATTTCTCTCTGAAAGACTTGCATACGAGTAGCTATCTAGTGTAATAGACTATTCCCCTCAATTTTTCTCCGAATAGATTCTAGCTTCAGACAGCTCATCCATTTGACATCTCTCCTTAGAAACCACTCTCCATATGCAAACCGAAACAAAGCATAGTGCACAGGGCTAAACTGTAGTACACTCTTCATTAGGAATTTTTCTCGGCCAGTAATGTGGGTGAGACAAGACCGATCACTAATGAAACAACTAGACATCCAAACAACCACCATAAATGCATATGTAATCGTGCCACAGTAATGTTTCTCATTTATTTTATTTTTTGTCTGTGAAAATTGTTTTATTCTCTTTACTTTCTAATGTTTGCACACAGATTACGATGAAAATCAATTTCCGAACGCCCAATCTCAAAACCGTGGATCACAGCAGTCGAACTCTGCCAGTGCAACACACCCCACCGCACAGAATCAATCCAAGTCCAATTCGAAAAAACGTGGGGACAGACACGATAGTAATAGTGCTGGTGGTGGTGGTGGCGGTGGCGGTGGCAGCAATAACAAGGACGACAATTCTACTAAATTACAGGAGGAGAAACGTCGTCATATCAAGAGCATCATCGATAGAATTCCCACACAAAAGATCGATCTGTTCAATTACAAACTGGATCGCAATGAAATCGACAACACCCTAATGGAGAAAAAGATTCGACCTTGGATCAACAAGAAGATAATCGAATACATTGGGGAACCCGAACCAACATTGGTGGATTTCATTTGTTCCAAGGTTCTGGCGGGCAGTTCACCTCAAAGTATTTTAGACGACGTTCAAATGGTAAACTCACACAAACCATATGACCATCAATCAATTGTCGTAATACCTTATTTCGTTTCCCTAATCCGACAGGTACTCGACGAAGAGGCAGAGGTCTTTGTGGTCAAGATGTGGCGGTTGCTCATCTACGAAGTTGATGCGAAGAAAATTGGTCTGGGTAAATAAATTGTTTTCTTTGTATGTAATTCCTTTTTAAAAAGCAACTCTAGTATAAATACAAGTGGTTATACTTAAAAGAGAAACATGTTTTTGACGAAACCGAATGGGAAGCTTCTGAGCATTGCCAGATATGTTTGTTTTAAAATTTTTTTTTTTTTTTTATTTTTCTTTTTATTTCTATTTATACATTTCTTTATATTATAAGATTGAATTTAACTATTATTTTTTAAATGCAGCCAATATATAAACGAAGAAATAAAAAAAAATAAAATAAAATTAAAGTGACCTATGAGTTTCTGAAGTGCAACAAAAAAAAAAAAAAAAATCCATAAATCAATGTGTGTTTTTTTTTTACTTGGTGCTGGAGTTTTGTTGACAGTTTGACAGGTTGACAGGTGGTGATGAGAATGTAGGAATGTGGAGTCTTCAATTAAGGTGCATGGTATGATGTTGTTTTGTGTGTTTTTACATTGTTTTTCGACATCGTACTGGTCTGCTTTCAAGGGAATTGAGTAGTCTTTGTATAGGTTATATGCGTGCTAAGCAATCAAGGAGCGTTTTCGGAAACGTCAATACATGAACGAAAGATGTGATCATCAAATTTGCAAATGTCATTTGGACCAACTGACTTTTGTTATAGTCAACTTTTTTTTTTTATTTTATTTGAAGGGCATAGGAACAAATTTTAATGAAAAAATGCAAATTTCACAAAAAAAAAAAAAACTTTGGTATGCAAATGATGCGCAAAAGACGTTATAAAGGACCATCTGTTGGTTTATTTTTTTAAAATTGCTATAAAAAAAAAATAATTTAATATTTTTCAAAGTTTTTTGCTTTATTGAATGGAAATCGATTATTTATGGAAAATAATTTAAATTAAATGGTTGCCGCGGTTAGCTTGGCAGTCTCATCCTGTCTACTCAATTTTGCAGCATATTTTCGATGGCTCGAGGCTCTATTTCACGAATAGTTCAAAAATTGTTGTGTTTAAGTGCCTGAATCGTTTCTGGATTGTCATCATAACATCGATTTTCAACGGCACCCCACAAAAAAAAAGTCTAACGGCGTCAAATCGCAGTTCCGCGGAAGCCAAGTAACATCACCAAAAGTGCTGATTACACGATTATTGAACTTAGTGCAAAAGATCGATTGTTCGGCGGTTTGTATGGCATGTAGCGTCGTCTTGCTGGTACCAGAGATCGTCCAAGTTCATTTTCTCAATTCCTGAGTCAGTTGGACATTGTAAGGGAATAATTCGAGGCATAATTCTCCTCAGGCTAGTGTGGCTAATGTCCAGTTGCTGAGATCTGTGGAGAGTTAAGGTTCTCGGATCTAGGCGCACACTTTCGACAACAAAAGCAATACTTTCTGCAACAGCAGCAATATTCACTGAATGCACAAGACGAACACAAGGACAACTTGTGTTTGGTGCATTATTTCGAACGAAATTTCTTTTCAAAATTTGCACTGATTCCGCAACACAGCACTACTTTGGAAATAAATTTTCAATATTTCCCAACGTTGTTCAAGTGCAAATCGACTTATATGTGTTTCTGTCAATTTTTTGAATTTGAAAGAGCTGTCAGTGTCAAAATAACATGTAATTGAAAAAATAAACCAGCAAATGGCCCACCCCACCCGTTAGAACACCAGTCGCAGTTTGACTCTGAAAACGTTTTCAAACAAATGACTTGCAAATGCAAATTGCGTTTATGAACATACTACAAAAGCATTTTGACGCAGATGACGTTTTCGAAAACGCCCAACGATTTATTTTACTTTTACAGTTTCTGATGTTGCTATACAAAATAAAGTTTTCATCCTATTTTTTGGAAATCATATTTTAATGTTCAAATATAATTAAAAAAACATCTAATCGATAGACATTTTGTATTTTTTTTTTTTCATTTTTTTTGCAGTATAATTTATGGCTGTGAAATGGGGCTTTGTTGCCAACTTCAACTAATTAAATTTAAAAACTCTGACTCATTTAGCTGAAAATGGATTAGCTGTAAACATCGCACAAATTAATGTCTTGTCGTATTGTATTGTATAGCTGTACACTTGTATAAGTAAATAAAATAAATAGAAGGATTAGGCCTATTAAAAATCAAATAAATTGTAAGTCGAACTTAGAAATTTTTTTTTTTTTTGTATTTCATTCACTTCACTTTAACATAATTGAATTTAGATTCAATACCGATGATAGATTAAACCTGTTATTTTGTAGAATTTTTATTAAATATAAAGTGCACGGACTGGGTGTACAGTGTTGTGCAAAACAAAAGCAACCAATTCAGCTTAAATATTTTAATGTGCCTATCTTTTTTTTTTGTTTTGATGTCTAATTAATTATCAATGAAAAACGAAACAAGGATCATAAAAAAAACAGCTAAATGAAGGAAAAAATCTAATACTTTGTGTAAAGGTCTCGTTTTTTAATAACTTCAGCACATCTACGTGGCGTTGAATAAAATAAATTTCAAATCATGGTTTCAGGTATTTTTTCCCATTTATTTCTAAATGCTTCCAACAGCTCTAGATTATTTCTGAAACGTTCGCCTGCAACTCGTCATTTAACACGTTGAGTGCCACAGTGTAATCCGAAAAACGGGTCGCACAGTTCGAAACATTTTTTTGTAGAAGCTTGTAGAATGCAGGAATTGATATTAGACTTTTTGATTTTTATATTCTTGATCATATTTTACTTATTTTATTTATTTTTTGTATATGTTCTGTGGGATGTCGAGCTTACGATGGTACATGGTTCAGTAAATTTCATGAGTCCAATTAGGTTTTACTCAGCTATATGTTAAATAACCCTGCTTTCATGTGGCACTCAACGTGTTAAGAATTCCAATGAGATTTTCAATGGGCTTCAAGTCTGTTGATTGTACAGGCGTTTATTTCTTAGAGCGTTTCAATACCCAGCGTAGGCCAAATCTGTTTTGTAGCTAGACACGTTATACCACTTGTCCACCTAGAATTTGTCCTTTCAATAGCATCCAGCTTTAATTTAAGTTTGCTTGTAGCGATCGGCATACCCAGTGAACTTTTGTCTGGAAGAATGGGTATTGTTGTTCCATGTCTGGCAAGTTCGTCAGACTTACAATTTTCTGGAATGTCCCTATGCTCCGGCATCCAAATCAGGTGAATATTGAACTGCTCCGCCATCTCTATAAGAGACAATCGGCAGTCTAGAGCTGTTATAGAATTTATTGAGGATGATTCCAAGGATTTTATTGCTGCTTGGCTGTCTGAAAAGATGTGGATGTCAACAAAGACGAGCGGAAAGGTTTAGATTAAACATATCAGAGAAGACACCACCACCCACCGCGTCGTTAGGGATCAATTGAGTTTGCAAAGTTTACCTAAATACCCAAAACGATCCGTTGCCTTCTCAATCTCATAAAAGTGAGCAACGCAATAGGCTGGGAAGCATGTCCACATCATAACGCTGCCACCTCCATGCTTTGTTGTAAGTTTACAATTATCAATAAGGATTGGGTCGCTCTCCATTTCGACGTCTTAATGTGGACATACCGGGGGGTTTACCAAATTATTATTATTATTATTGTTTACTAAAACATGAATTAATTTACATCTTAATCTAAAGGATACAGCACTAGCTACCAGGGCTATCGGCTAGAATTAATTTAATTATTTTCTTCTGTAAAAGTTTGTATACGTCGCTGATATTTTGAATTGTGGGTGTTAGTACGGGTTTACCAAATTAAATATGTATTTGTCGCTTAAAAAGTGTAGTCTTCCATTTTTCTATGGTCCAGTTCAAATGTGGTCTTGAGAAACTTAATCGTGTAATTAAAAACAAATTGTTCAATCTATGGTTTTGAAATGAAATTTTTTTAAAAAGTTCGTTTGCAAATGTGCCTTTTTGTAAGCATCGGCATTTTGCGATGGCCTGTATGTCTTCAAGTCGTATTCAATAGCACGTCTTCAGACTGTACTTGGATCCACGCTTAAATTGAGTGCAGTGATTATTTTAATAAAGCCACATATTTTTCTGACCGTTTTTTGGGAAGTTATCCGAGGCCAACCTTCCACACTGCTTTAAGTTAATGTGGTTTTGTACTTTTTAATTAATCAAAAACAATAGATCGAATTATTTGCTAACAATAGAAATTTGCTTTTTTAGTTAGAGAAATTGTTGCTTTAGTTTTGCACATTCATAGGCAGTGCTCCACAAAAGTATTCCTAATTTGCCTATACTCATCTGCTAATCCAAATAACGTAAATAATCGACCACCCATTTCAATTTATCTTATTAATTATTTATTGTTAATTCATTCTTGATATATTAACAGAAAAAAACTCAACTAAACTCTAATCTGTACAAAAATTACATGACTTTACAAAAAATTACCTCCATATTCTATTCCACAAAAGTATTCAGAAATTGAAATTTCTTCTTAACGAATTACGTCAGTAGTAATCCATTAGTATTTTGTTGGATACCCTCTCTGCTTTATCACTTCCTTAAGCCTACGAGGGTGGGTCAATAAGTCCCTGACAAATGAAATAAGGAACACACTTTTCGGTATGAAAACATTTTATTTTTCAACATAGTCTCCTTTTAGCTCTATACACTTCATCCAACGTTTCTCCAACTTTGTGATGACCTCCAAATAATACGATTTCTCGAGCCCCTCAAAATAAGCGTTTGTTTCAGCGATGACTTCTTAATTCGACCCAAATTCTTTACCTCCGAGCCATTTCTTCATGTTTGGAAACAAGCAATAGTCGCAGGGGGCCAAATCTGGGGAATATGCTGGATGAGGGAGGAGTTCGTAGTCTAACTCATGCAATTTTGCCATTGCGACTGCGGACTTGTGCGCCGGTGCATTGTCGGCGTCGCTTGCGCTTGAACGACCGCATCGAAATTGAGTAAACCAGTGGTGAATGGCTCCAATCGATGGTGAAGAGTCTCCATAATATTTGTCAAGCTTTTGTTTGGTTTGCTTGATAGTCTTTTCTCTCAAAAATAGTGTTTAATGAGCACTCGAAATTCACTTTTTTCCATTTTAACGAAAATGCTAGTAGGCGTCTATATAAAATGGCTGCCACAACAAAACTATTTGACAGATCTCTCTGAAAATTAGGGTGCGTTCTTTTGAAAGATAATTATTGACAAAAAAAAATTTAAGGTGACGACACAAATTGTGGTAATTTTCAGGGACTTATTGACCCATCCTTGTATTAGCCATGGGTATTACAAGTTTTTTTTATTCCGTCCGTTGAAATTCGATCCCTTTCTTCTTGAAGTGCATTTTATAAGTAATTTTTGGGTCGATGATCTCTTTTTTTTTAATTTATCTCTCCAAATTTGCCCAAAGTTGTTCTATGGGATTAAGATCCGGCGACTGAGGAGAAGTCTTGAGCTGGTTTCGCACATTGTATAATAGCCACACCCGAGTATTAAGAGCAGTGTGCTTCGGATCATTGTCTTGTTGAAACACATAACGATCAGGAAACTTTTCAACATTGTTTCTTAAGTTCTCTTTCAGGATGTCTACGTACAGGTACTGTTCCATTATACCATCTATAAAATGTATAGAACCAACTCCAGATGCAGCTATGCACCCTCACAGGGTCACCGAAACACCATCGTGTTTAAATGTACCAGGTAGGTTCTTAGGATCCAGCACTTAATTTTGTATTCTCCACACTCGAACTCTACCGCCGGAATTGATTACATTAAATTTAGTTTCATCTGAAAACAAAACGGTGTTCCAAAAACTTTCGGGATGATTTAAATAAATTTTGAAAAATCCTTGACGTTTTTTTCGATTTATACTGGAGATAAATGGTTTCTGTCTAGCGACTCTTTTTTTGTATCCACTCTTGTGCATAATCAGACGACATTGGATCCATTAGCTTCAGCTAAGTTTCCAACTATAGTAGACGCACTAATTTGTGCATTTTGTTTCACTGCGAATTATTTGCCACTTTTCGACAGTTGAAAGTTTTTCTGGTCTACATTTTCTTGGAATATTTTCAACACCACCTCTATCAGTACACCTCATTATTATATATTGCACAGTTGAAACACTTCTACTCGTATGAACTGTATTTGAGATATCTTTCAGAGTCTTTCCACTTTCGCGAAGGTTTAATATTATTTTTCTTTCTTCAACAGTCGTTACATTTTCCCTTTCACGTCCCATTGCTTTCGTTTGCTACACGCAAAATTCAGAAAACACGAACTGATTAGAATTTACGAAGCGAATGATCATACAAGTGAGACAAATACGAAAAAACCAAGTTCTAACGGTATTCGAAACATTTTTTTCGGTTTCTCTGACAAAACCTTTCCTTTTGTAGGAATACTTTTGTGGATTGAGAAATGGATGCGGCGGCATTCTTTGAAACTTCGATCGTTGGAATAACTTTTTTTTTTCCGGAAATGGGGATGGTAACATCTTAATAACGAGTCGAAAAGAAAAAGTGCAGTAGGGAATCAATATAATATATTCAATCAGTTAAGCGAAAAAAAAAAACAAATTACGAATACTTACTGTGGAACACTGTATAACATTTGCCTGTTTTTCTTATGATTTTCTTGTTAGTGAATTGTTATTGCGTTGGAAAATATACCGTTTTGTTTTCCTTTCATTGCTACATCAATATGCCCTATTCATTTTATTGAAAGTACATTAGAAAGAAAGATAGTTACAATAAAAAAAGGGGTCCGCCACCTGCTGGTTTCTTTTTAAATTACATATTATTTTAACACTGCCAGCTTTTTCACGCTCAAAAAATTTACAGGAACACAGTATCATATCTCAGCGGTACGAAATGAATCGATTTATGCTTGACCAACGTTGGGAAATATTGAAAATTTATTTCCAAAGTGAGTGGTACTGTATTTCCGAAACAGTGCGAATTTTGAAAAGAGAAAGTTCGTGAGATTGGCAGGCTAATTAATAACACAAGTTATTCTCGTGTTCATCCTGTGCACTCAGCCGAAAATATTGCTGCTGTTGCTTCAACGTGTGACTATGTGGTCTTTGGAATGGCGGCATTATTGGCCTATTTTTCTTCGAAGGTGTGAATATGGCAACAATGTTCAACGGTCAACGGAGCGCGCTTTAGAGGCATAATAACCGATTTTATTTTGTTTGCCAGAAACTGAACAAACTAACTTGGACGATCTCTGGCTCCAGCAAGACGGAGCTCCATGCCATACAAGCCGTCCAACAATCGATCTTTTGAGCACTTAGTTCAGTAATCGTGTAATCAGCCGTTTTGGTGATGTTGCTTGGCCTCCGCGGATTGGACGCCTTTGGACTTTTTTTGTGAGGTGCCGTTAAAGACCGATGTTATGCTGACAATCCAGAAACGATTCTAGCACAAGCAGAATATTGATTGAGCTATTCGTGAAATAGAGCCTCAAACTATCAAAAATATGCTGCAAAATTGGGCTGACAGGATCGGCTACTGCCAAGCCAGCCGCGGCAGCCATTTCAATGAAATTATTTTCCATAAATAATCGAAAAGTGACTCTCTTCAATAAAGCAGAAAACTTTGAAAATTGTTAAGTGGATTTTTTCACAGCAATATTAAAATGAAACCAACAGATGACCCATCCTTTATTTGAGCTGAATTTCTTGTTTTTGTTTTGCACAGACTGCAAGTCACTCAGATTTCAAATTAAAAAAAAAAAAAAAAATTGAAAGTTTTACAAGATATTGTTCAAATATTGATTTCGAATAAAATCGATTGAGTAAAGTACCGATACGCACTTTTCGGTAAAAATCTAATACACTATCTGTTAGCATATGTCCACTGTAACTCAAATATTAAATTTGAACAAAATCGTTTGAGCCGTTTTTGAGAAAACGAAAAGTACCATTAAATTTGTGGTTAGAATGGAAATTCCGATTTCGCTTCAAATTGTGAACCAACAGATCCCAGATATGAAGTTTAAAGAAGATCTATCCAGCCGTTTAGGTCATACATACAGACAGATACGGAATTGCGAGACCCACTTTTTGTGATTTATATAGTAATACAGTGACGGCTGCCTAATTCGGACAAAAAATATATTGTGTTGCGAACTCTGTAGTTCGGACACCAGGGAAAAAGTCGTACTCAGTAATCCGGATATACAATTTATAAATGAAACAGGAAAAGTGCATGTCAATTTCTGTTCTTACTCCTTTATTCCTGGAATAGTTTCTGATGAATCCCCAAGATTTAGAAGGACATGGGTATTTTCATTTAATTTCCGTAGTCATGCACGTGTTTTTTTTTTCCAGAGAAGTTTTGTTGTAAAAAATATTTTTTTAATAATGGCCCGGTAAGCACTTCCCTTACCGGGCCAATTTCTTAACATTAAAAAAGAAGTTTAACATATTAAATAAATTAAAAAAGGTAGAAAACTTGCAGCGGAATACGATGTAGAATAATCTACAATATCTGACATCAGTAAAAATAGAAAGGTTTGTTTATTTTACTGCATATGTAGATTTTCTCAGGTAGGTGATGAATTTGTTTTTCTTATCATTTAGTTAAATATAAATACATACAGTTAATCAAAAAAGTCTCCGTACACATCTCCTACCTTCCAAGAAACACAAATAACTTTTTTTATTATTAAAATATCTTGATGTAATTTTGCACAAATATTCCTCATATATTCCCGAAACAGTTGTTTCAATACAAATATAAACAGACTAATACTGAAATCAGCAACGATTCCAAATCCACCGTAAGTTCAAATAACTGGACAAAAAGTCTCCGTACAGTAACAATTGTAAACATTTTATCGTGTCTTGTAAGCACCTGCCTGGGTTTTCTTGTCGTTCTTTAGCTAACGTAGGATTAATTTTGCTGTAATAGTGTTGCATGTGTTATTGTTGTCAGTGAAATGGAGTCCAATAATAAGGAAATCCCCGTTGATGCAAGAAAACTCGTCGTAAAACTTAGCGTAGAAGGAAAGTCACTACGGCAAATTGGACAAATTGGTGGAAAAAGCCATTCAACGGTCCAATATATAATACAAAATTTTAAAAGTACATGATCGGTAACAGATGGACCGAAGATTTTTAACGACCACATGGAGCGAGCCATAGTGCGTAAAATAAAAAAAAAATGGTGTGGGGCTGTATGTCCGCCGCTGGAGTGGGAAATGTGGTGATTGTGGAGTCGACTATGAATAGATTTATGTACCTTGACATTTTGAAAAAAAATCTCCATGAAAGTGCAGACAAATTGGGACTACATGGATCATTTGTGTTTCAACAGGATAACGATCCTAAACACACATCCCAATTGTTAGGGAGTGGTTATTGTATAGAGTGCCCAAACAGTTACATAGTCCTCCGCAATCGCCAGATATAAACCCCATTGAGCATCTTTGGGATGAATTAGAGAGAAGAATTCGGAAATACGAAATAATGAGCTAGAAAGTGCTCATAGAAAAAATAAAAGAAGAATGGAACCGAATAGATTCTGCCACAACATCAAACTTGGTGAATTCGATGCAACGGCGCATGCAATCATTGATCGAGGCTAAAGGTTATCCTATCAAGTACTAACGCGAACGATTTATTGCAATGCATTGCTATTTCGAAGAATAACTCAACGTGTACGGAGACTTTTTTGAAGTATAGTGTGAAGTTATGTTTTATTTTATTTTGTTTTTTTCTTTTATACGTATATTATATAATAATGAATTCATACATATCACTTGAAAATATATGAAGTACAGTTTTGCCAAATTTCACCGATGAATTGAAATAATTAAAAAAGTTATTTCGTGTTTTCTTTGTAAGTAGGAGGTGTACGGAGACTTTTTTGATTGACTGTAAATAGTTTGAGGATGATGAGCTTGAAGAACTGAGTAGGGAAGGTAGTGTCGCAGATCGAACCAGAACAACCACGAGGGCGAGGTACCTACCGGAAGTGCTAAAATATCTTATGGAAAAGCAGTATCAGCATTAAATATGTTGAACAAAACAGCTGCAGTGTAAAGGAAACAGCCTAAGAAGATTCAGGGAGATTACTCTATTAGCTCAGAAAGATGCTTCACCAAACAAAAATAACTATATTCTTCTTCCAAATACCTACTGTTTTTTTTTTTTTTTCCTGAATTATAGAAGTTTATACTTACTTGAAATCAACCAATGAATGCGATCTCAGAGCGAAAGATGGAGATTCGAAGGTGATCCGGTTGATGTCATCAAACGGTTGAAGTCGTAATCATGACTTCTTGAAATGACACGCACCTAAAAGAAAAACTTAAGGAAGATACCAGAGCCATTTCGTTATGCTTTACGCTTCAGCAGGTCCGGCGGTTCTTTCTCAAACGAATGCTTCGCTTTCCAATGACTATACTAACTTATATGTTACATTTAGAAACAGGACTACCACATTTAGGCTAGGCGCGCACATGCGATTTTCTGTCGCGGCGATTAAAAAATCGTAGTCGCTGTTGGAAATGAAATGGCTATACGCGCACAAGCGACAATAAAAGCCGCGATTTTGTAATCGCAAAAATGTGAGTGCGCACATTTGCAACTAAATAATCGCCGCGATTGAATTCAAGTTTTTTTTGTAGTCGCAAATTTAAATTTAAAACTGGAACACAGAGAAAGGCATCAAAGCCACAACATAACACTTTTATTGAAATCCATTTTCAAACTGCTTAATTTGCGATTAAGTAATCGCAAGTGCGCGGGCATCCACACCAACCATATGTTCCATTAAAACTTGCGACTAAAAAATTACAAATAAATGTGAGACTTGTTCCATTTTCTAATTTCTGCGACTATTAAATCGCAAATGCGCGCATTCCTATTACAAGCCATGTGTTCCATTTCTCGCGGCTAAATAGTAGCGCGATAGAAAATCGCCAGTGCGCACACTATTTTATATGATATTATTGCTAGAGCCAGAGCGTGCTTACTCTTTTAAATTCATATGATTCATTTATTTTGGCGACTATCGCGCCGCTAAAACTGTGGAACAAATCGCGGCATAATAATAGCTTGGATTTTTAGATGTTCTGTGCGCGCATTTATATTGATAAGTGTATGTTTAATTTTTTGCGACTAAGTAGTCGCGCGATTGAATACGCATGTGCACGCCTAATATCGAACAACTCTTAAAATGCATGTCGATTACATCTTAAGGGTCTTAAAAATGAAACCCACCCGACTACCAAGAATCATGACAACACATGCGATCAACAGTAATGTGTCCTGTTTCGAAAAGAGGCAAGAATTAGGTGACAGGACTGTTTGTCCGCTTAAACTTGGAGTGCAAGACGTCCGAATTATGAGAACCAAACTTAACAGAATCAAACTGACATTTTATTCAACACATAATGGTATATTCCAAAATTTAAAACAGTAAACAAATTTCATTGAAGCCTAATACTTTTTATATTATTATTTCAAATCCTAAAGCTCAAAATGAATAACCCTGTATGTACGAGTGTGTACAAATAAAGAAGTCTTCACATCATATCATGTATTTTTAAATACATTTCAGTTTATTGACATGCATTTTTAAACAGTAAATATAGAATTATTAATGATTCATTTAATCTTATATTGCTCATAACTATTGAAGTACAGTATAGAACTTTTCTAAAGGTACATTTCAAGTTAACGAATTAACCAATTAACTCATGAAAATAATTGATTTTATTTATTCTTTGAAGTCCATTTGAAACCACATAACAATTTTGTTCATAAAAACCAGTCATCGCTATCATTGTCTTTCATCAAACACGATCGCCTTAAGTTCTTCCTGGAGCACTAGGGACATATTTCTCCGTAGGCTGGTACTGCCATTGAGCACATATTTGATCAGATGTTGTCTTATTGTATCCAGCTCTGCAATGGGAGTTTTAAAATTAGTCTTTTTTGCACAAAAGTTAAAGACTTGATCAACTTGTGGGTTAAATAAACAAAAGCCAAACGTTTTAAACATTTAATTTTATTTAAAAACTTAAAATGTAACAACTATAAACAAATGTACATATAATACTGTAGAACATTAACTAAGGACTTAAACAAAATACAACAAAACAAAACAACAATTTATAACGGTAACAATAAAAACATTAGGACTATCCATGGAACATAAATAAAATGGAAACAACTACAATAACAAACAAATGTTGAGAGGAAAATGAGATGAAGACGGAAACACTGAAAATATATTCTGGTGATAATTATGTAGAAAAAACAATGTAGATTTCTTTTACGCGTAGGTACTTCCAAAAGACCTAGGGTGGAATCGACTAAAGTGATACGTGATACAGCCACAGTTATCGTATTTGTAATTGTCAAATACAATATATAATAGGTTATCACACGAGCTGATGCCACCCCTGTTTAACGATCGAAATCATCTCTTGGCATTACACGACAGATACTCATACAATAAAACTGGTGACGGCCAAGTCGGGCCTCGCGTGATTAGTGTTTCGTACCGTTATTTTAACTGTATCCTAGTTTGACTTCCTCATTAAGTAAGTGAACGTATCAAGGTAAAATTCCCAAACATAAGTCTAATATGCGATCCCCTCTTAGAGGAAAAAGACGATGCTTCTAAAGAGTATTTCTACGATCTCCTCCAAAAGACGTACGTGCAATTCCTTAAGTCTGACGTTTAAATTTTGTTATCACAGCATTTATAGTGACGGATTATATAGAGACATGTCTAGTTTTTACAACGCTGCCAAACTCGTTCGTCTGTGCAGGGTGACGATGGAGAATGTTCGTTGCTCCACCAAGACCGGCAATGATTTAACCGAGACATTTGTTGTCAAGAAAGGATTTAGATAAGGTGAAAAGGATTGTACGGAATTCATAAGCCGACACCAGAGGCACCATCTTTTCAAAAGTCTGTTTAATTACTTATATACGCAGACGATATTGACATTATTGGCAGAACTCAGCGAAATGTTACCGGTATTTTTGCGAGTATAGAGGGAGAAGCTGCTAAAATGGGTAGGACCTGACTGTGGTCAGGTACAACTTTGAGGTAGTAACGAACTTAGTCTACCTCGGCTCCGCTATTACTTATAACAACAACATCAGCGCAGAAATCTTGTCAATCGCTGTTTAGGCTAAGAAGGCAATTTAGTAGTAAGGCGCTGTCACGAACAACTAAGGAGACATAATAGCTTTTTGCTTCGATTCGTTAAGTTTTCGTTCACTTTTGCTCACTTACGAAAGAGCGAATCCATTCGCTCTTTCCTACGAAAATGCTCAAATGACAGGCAAAGCGATTTGACAGTTGCTTCTGAAAAAAAACTGAAAGTTTGAATACAGAGTAAACGTCCTGGTAAGCTCTATCAGCGTGTCTTGTTCCATCACGATAATGTCCCAGCCCATTTTTCAAGGCACTCTCGAGAAGTTATAAGAAATTTTCGCTGGAAAATTTTATCATTATTTTTTACTCCCAAAACTAAATAAAGAGAAAATATCGGAATCGATGAAGTACGCTGAACAGACCGTTTTAACCCTTATCCTGTAGACATGAGTCGAAATTGCCAAACTAGATGGCTTGGATTGGACGAAAGGTTGCATTGCCCTTTACGAGTTTTTTTTTTTTTTTTTAAAAAAGTTAGAAGTGAAGATAAGAGATATGATGGTTTTCGTTGACGGTAGCAGCCTTGTCTGGATGTAGATCGGTAACATTTAAAAAACTTACATTGTGTGTTTTATTTTATCAGTCCAGTTACTTTTTGATATACCCTCGTGTACTGAAATTCTCTATTTTATGACCAAACAAATAGAAATCATTTAATACCCCGGAAGAGAAAAGTCGTCTACAATAATATGTAAAAAAGTCCTAAACGAATTTGAGTTCCATCTATTAAGGTTCCAATATCCTCATCCTTTCTTCCATTAAATCTTAAATTTGAGAATATCTATGCCCATGATATCGCACAATCCCATCTCCAAATACCTATGTAAGTATACGAGTATAAAATTACAAATATCACATTTTAACATCAGTACGTATAGATAGCCTGTTCAGGCTCATTAACCCCAATAGTTGTTCCTATACTGTCTCTCTTGTGGACCATGATAATAATTTCCACCCACTTCGTTATGTCTATTAAAGTCAGTCCCTCTCCCATTGTTATTGTTTTGTCCGCCCAAAATCTGCGGCCAGTTATTCTTCAGTTCCTTGAATATATTAACGGCCGCTAAACCAACCGAAGCCAATTTAACCCCTAATCGCGTGGTAATCGATTCGAAATTGGAACGGTTTGATCCCTCTTCAACATTTAATGACCGCTGATTAAATCCGTTCAAAGGAAACCCAAAATGATGAGATTGTTTTTGAATTATGAGTGAGATGAGGTTACCCGAATCGGGTGGTACATACAAATCAGATGGACGAAAATAAATCGGACAGTTTGGATCAAACCTTTGATGGGATGAGCACGGACTTCGCTCTTGGAAACAAGTCACTTGAACGACATTGTAGAATATCGCTCCCAAAGTGTTAGCGGTCTCTGAAAAGCCAGAGAGAGAAAGTTAGGGTCTTAGAAGAGAATATATACTTTTAAGGCATACCTGTGTTTAACGATTGCAGACATCGTCTAAACCTGGCATCACAGTCACAGTGAGATCGTGTAAAAGTTCCAGTATTGCAAAGTCCACGTCGGCATTCCCCGGCAGATAGGACATTTGGGCATAGATCATGTTCGCGACAGCAACGATCTTCATCAGCATGCTGTCCTAGGTCATTGTAGTCCACTGCAGCTGTTCCTAAGTTTCAAAAAGTCAATTGCTAATTAATTTTCTTGAAAAAAATTCATTTATTTATAATTCATAAAAATCGTGGATATATCAAAAATGAAAATATATTGAGCCGGACTTGCAGAGGCTTGTTGAAACCACATGTCGCTCACATCCATATCTTGCAATTTAGGCACAAAAAAAACGGGATTATCATGAAAAATCAGCATCCACTTGTTGTTGTTCCATAATCAATTCAAGTGCACTTTGTATGCATGAAGATGCAAATCTTTCGTGAGAATACGCTGTAGAGAACTTCCCGAAATGTCCAATTCTTGACCACGGTGCCGAATTGATGTTCCTGGACTCTCAACAATACTCTCACGAACTGCTTCGATGTTTTGTGTGGAACAACTTGTTGGGGGACGGCCAGAGGGTCTAAGAGCACTAATTGATTCACTTCTTTCGTGTAGCACTCCATTTTCAATAATCCTGAACTGTCAGCTGTCACGCTGATTTTTTATTTTTTTTTCCGTTGGCAACACTTTACCGCACATATGGCGCAAAATTCAAATCTTGCATGAATTTTGGGACACCCTATATAAGCTTATAAGTTTGCTGAGGAGTGTAAGTAAATTTTTTTAACAATTTCTTAAACAAAAAATTACAAAAATAATTACCGATGTAGATACGAGTATATCCCGACGTACAGTTCGGTTTCAGACCACAGCCATTACAATTTCGTTAAAAAAAAATGGCCAACAAGGAAAATCTATAGGGATGGTCCTTTCATCCTTTCAGACATTAAAAAAGCATTCGATTCTGTTTGGCATGATGGTCTATTATTTCAGATTATTAATTACAACTTTACTCAATTTCTATGCAAGTTAGTGCAAAGTTGTTTGTCTTTCAGTCGTTCTTTGAAAGTTTTTGTCAATAGTACAGTTTCTAATATAATTTATTTACAGTCAGGTGTACCGCAAGGTTCTGTTCTTGGTCCTGTTGTGTACAATCTATTTACGTCCGATTTTCCAATTATGTTTAACTGTGAAACAACAATTTTTCGCAGACGATACTGCAATATTTTCATCTCACGAATTTGCTCTCAACGTCGAGGCAAATCCTCGAATGCGATATAAATATTAGAACGTTATAATAGGTGGGAAATTAAGCTAAGCGGTGACGAAATGCAAGAACCTTAACCGACGAACAAGTGATCATGCTAAAATGAACAAAGTGGAAATGACAGCCTACCGTTCGGATTTTATAAGAACTATATGATACAACTGAATTCGACTTTAAGACTTACAGCGGAGTTAAGTCGAATACTCGAATCGAGAGATGTGTATCTCAGGTAGTTTTAAAAGAAACTTTAATATTCCCTCTTCACAAAAAGAGCTACCAGCAAACTACAGGGATATATGCCTTTTAAATACATCAGCTAAACTATTTGTTGTCTTACTCTTCAAGAGTAAATTTATTAATTAGGGTACATACGTCTGAAGGTGAGCAGTAAGCTTAAAAACTATTGTAATACATGGAATTTAACCTTGTTAATCTGGAGAAGACGAAAATGATAATACGAGTAACTAGAAACGGTACTGGGCTGTACTCCAGAAACGAGACTTGGACGTATCAAGGAGTAAACATAAAAGTTATGAAAGAGTTCAAGCTAATCTCAATATGAACAAATATCTCGAAATTAAATTATAAGAGGCCAAACGCGACATATGTGCAGTTTTTAAAAGGTACATCAAAAATAAACTTATTGCGCACAGCTAGAAGCAAAAAATAATCCATGCCACCGAAACATCTATTCGTTTATATGGAGTCCAAGTCTTCACTACCGTGTAACACACCTAATTACAGGCTTCATTTAGTGACTGGAACCCCGCGTTTATTTTCGAAAACCCTGAAATTGCACTCCACTATTTAGTAAAAGTATGGCTACGGTGTAGTGGATAGTGTGTTTGATTGTGACCAGAGATGTACAGGTTCGAGTCCGAGCGGGGAACGGTTTCTCCAACCACTACACCACAAAGGGGTTTCTGCCTGGTAGTACAATGGACTGAATATCGAATGTGAGTGTTCTGGGATTTAGTAAAAGTCATGGCATTGAAGCTCCACCATCGCAAAACAGAACGTACTATAGTCAAATGAGATACAACCTTTGTGATGAGACTTATTTTTTTAAACAGCAACTCTATTGACATGATTAATACGATATTTAAAATAAGGTGTGAATCGATTAATTCGAATTATATACTAAATCGACCAGAACTTCCGATTTTCTGTGATCTCAGAGAAAGATAGGATGGGTTCCATTTCATCGCATCATGACCCATACTTAAAGAGTTCCGGATGATATATTATTCCTTGGCGCATATACATATGTACATATATTACAAATTGAAGATGTGATGTGCATTTTAATTGGAGACCGCGGTCAGGCTGTGCTGTGTTCTCTTCGTTAGTATATTATATTTAGATATACAAAAATGTCAATTTGGTAAACCGCCAAAAGTCAAATCAAACCGACCAGGTATTTGTGAAAGCACTTTTTTTCAAATTTCATTGAAATAAAGAGTCTCAAATAAACTAAACTATTACAACGTGCAGCATCGTTTCTATAAATCCATCAAGATACAGTGGAACTTCGTTATAACGCCTTCTGTCGGTTTGAACAGAAAAAATTCTGCATTCTTTGAAAATTTTGAATCTTTTCCGTTTTATTCTCGAAAAATTTATGAAAAATAAATTATGTTCTATTCTCCAAAATGTTGCACTGAAAAGTACTAGAGTGAAAATTTTTCTGCGGTATAAGAGTGCAACATCTTGGGAATGCATTTTTCGAGAAAAGAAATCAAACAACTGCAATTAAAATATGATGCAACTGATGTGAAGCTACGATTTTGCGCGTAATAATCGATATTGATCCTCGTAATATGCAGGTTTTTTAATATTCCACGGAACTTTGTAGTATGCGGGATAGCTCTATAACCGGGAGTATTAGAACGAAGTTTCATTGTACTTTCAGTCAATTTTGGCAGAGTCTTTACTCTGGACTCAGAGGAGCAGGTGCATACGAATATGAATATCTTAAAGAATCGTAGAGCTACCAAGCAACTATCACCAAAAGCGAACGATATGATGAAGAGTGCAACACTAAGGAAAAGGGTGATAAATGAGTCATACCAACAAGCACTGCAATCGATCAAAACAACTTCTGATTTGAGGTCCCTGAGGAAGTTGGTCTTGATAATTGGTGGAAACAAGCGGTGTGCTGTAATTCGAAAACAATTTCTCCGGACGATTCCAATGCTAAACCGAATTTAGGTAAGGAGATTCGCTGTACAGTCCTGCTTGAGGATAAAGAGCTCATAGTAGGTGTTAATGAGAAGGGGACTGTCTTCAACAAGTCTGTCCAGCAGATTGTGGCAATAAAGGTTCGAATCTTGGTCTTGGCCAGAAAACTGTATAAACTTTTAGTTCGTGAGAAAAATACTGGGTGTTTTGTATTAAGATGATTTCTCAGGTCGTGTGCAATTAATTGATTAGCCCTCCAAGTGAAGTCACCACCCCCATGTTCGACATCACGTGCAATCGCCCCCCGATTTGAACACCTTGCAGAAATACTTACTGATCATAAAACGAATTATTGGCAAATTTTATCTACAAGTTGTAAATCTAAGAAATCTTCTTTACTATCGCAACCCTCTGTGCTGCAAGAATTGATTAATTTTCCAACAACAAAGAAGTTGTCTTAGCATATCAAAATGTGATATAACTAAACAATGAAGCTAAAGATTCAAATATTTCAACACGCATTCGACCCCGATAAGTCACAACAATCAAAGTTTTGTCATACTCGTAAACAACTCTATCGTCTACCTGGTCCACACCACTTTGTTCCGGGATAGATAAATCCAAGACCACCACGAAATTCTCTTCCATATGACCCAGCATCTTTGCAAACGTTTTCCAGTTCCATAACCGATTCACGTGGTACCTGTCGGATGCGCCTCGGATCAGATTGTAATAGCATTCGTTGGATGTCGCCTCTGAAAGTCGATAGATACGGATATATTATACAATAAATAATAGATGTTAGGTAATAAAATGATCAAACTTCACCTGTCTGTGTGCATCCTACAAAATGGATGTCGCGAAGATAGCTCAACCATAACTGACATTGTTACATCCGCTATTAAAACTGCTGAGCCGCATGCCAAATGTATCGATCCTGAGAGTAGTACAGCCAGTGAAAGCACAGTAAAAAATTGCTTCGTTGTCATCTGAAATAAATTTCAGTCATGTAATGCATAATTAATATTTTGCCTTTTGTATAAAAACCTTTTAAACTATTAGACTTAGAGAGCTGAAATTTTGCATAAAAACAGCACATAGTGGACCAACAATAGTCAGGTAAAAATAATAAAAGATATTTTTGTGGGAATAATATACCAAAAGAGAAGAAAAATATTTGTAAACCCCATCATGCGATACGTTCCCCTTCTATCCTCAAAACTATTGATGGGAACAAAATTAAAGAATATAAATTGATGAGGAGGTAAGGGCAACATCTTCTGACATAAACAGTTCTTGGAATATGTGGGGTAAAAAGCCATGTCACCATATCTCATACATATCCATCATAGCCCAAAACTCAAATTTCATCAAAATTTGTTTAGTGGTTCTTGAGGTAGGCGTATGAGAAATATGATGTTTCAAACCCTTCCTCATGGCTTACTCTCATTATATTCGATTTCGACCAATTTCAAGTGAAACTACTAGCGTATCTGTCTAAGCCTACATGCCAAATTCCATCGCAATCTGTTCAGGAGTTCTTGAGTTGAATGAATTATGGTGCTCGTGTCAAAAAATTATCAGATTCTAACGGCACTATACTGTATAGAAAAATGGATATCCTCATGATGGCTGTGTCCGTCTATGTATGTATTTGCCTATGGCATATAATAAAAATACACCGATTCGAATGGTTTTTGCACAGTGGTGCCTATTATTTCATATTTTGTTATGGGTGTACGGCAATTTTTATACATTTCATTTTCGATATAACGAATTGCTTGGTAAAGGCTTTTTCAATAAGGACATAACAATTTTGCATTTAAATAAAACACAGAATAATTGAGTTATTGGGCTAAAATTTAATCCAGGTGTAGTACACATGTTAAATTTAAGTATGGAATTCGATCTCGTTAATATGACCACCGCGAGCGCGTTTGAAGCGATCGATTCCTTAGAGCCACTCTTCCACACATATCGGCCGGAACGTTGGCAATATCGCGTTCGATATTGTTTCTGAGCTCCTCTAACGTTATTGGCTTGCTGGCATAAACCAACGACTTAACGTAATCTCATAAAAATAAATCCATCGGGGTTAAATCGCATGAGTGAGCTCAACATTCGACAGGATCATTTCTCGAGATTACACGATTACCGAACTTCCTCTTTAATAGATCGATTGTTTGACCAGCTGTGTGGCATGCGGCACCATCTTATTGGAACCATTATCACTGATGTCAAGTCCATCCAATTCTGGCCCAAAATAGTCCTCCAACATGGCACGATAGGGAACTCCATTGACCGTAACATGGCGATCATTTTCATCGACGAAAAAATACGGTCCAATCACACCTCGGGCATGAAATCCACAACACACGGTCAGTTTTTGTGGATCCAATGGAGTCTCTTGAAGCATATGTGGGTTTGTTGCTGTCCAGTAATGCATACTTTGCTTATTCACAAAGCCATTAAGCCAAAAATGAACTTCATCGCTGAAGATGATTTTTCGATGAAATTCAGGATTTCTTCAAACTTTTTCAGAGCCCAATGGAAGAAATTTCGGTTCTTCAAACGATCAAGAGGCTTCAGTTCTTGAGTTAATTTGATTTTGTAAGGGTGTAGGTCAAGATCTTTACGCAAAATTCGCCACAATGTAGACTGAGAGATTCCCAATTCCTGTGAGCGGCGTGGAATCGACTGATTTGGCTTATTTTGAACTGAAGCACTTACGGCTGCCATATTTTCGGTAGTTTAAAAATGGAAACCTTGACTGACGTTTTGACATTGACAGATCATAAAAAAAGTTTGAGGGTGCGTTTGTATTAAAATACATAATTGTTATGCCACTATTGAAAAACCCTTTATTTTGTTATTGGTGTACGGTAATTATTATACATTTCATTTTCAATATAACGAATTGTTTGCAATAAAGAAGCACTTGGACATACAGTGGGTCACCAGATCTATCTACAAAATTTCCAAATTCGAAATAAAAGTATTTGAGTGTTCTGAGCACCTTCACTTATTTCATTGTATTATTATGAGATTCTAGAAGATCAAAACTTGGAAATGGATGGGAAAATTCAATGCCCTAAATGAAAAATGAACATGACTATATCTGAAAGAGGCCCTAACTATACGCATAAAAAATAAATTTCTCTCATAGAATAATATATAAAAATTAAAATTTGAAGTAGGCCCTATCTATGTGCATCGCTTTTGTTATTGTTACGCAAAATATTAAAGCTTAAACTGCAGAATACAGTAAGAATTATAAGTACTCATATGTATACACCTAGTCATGTCATAAACACTGGTACACGTTTAAACGCACTCATTGTGAAATTGGTATTGAACACATTGATTCTATATTGACATGTATTCAATGAGTGACATTTATACTAAGTTATCGCGCAAAAAGGTTTAAACAAAGGTTGTTATCCGGAATTTTGTGTATCGAACTGTTAAATTGTTTGGGAACACTGGTGGAATATCTGACCGTCTAGATCCAGACGCTCTCGCACTGTCAGAACTCCACAGACGATAAATGAAGATATCACACAAATTCATGCCTCGCGTTATCGAACAAGTTTTGGGACTCAACGCATTTAAAAAACACACTGGCTACTTACAGCTCAATTGAAGCAAAAACGGAGTGAAAGATCGAAAGCTCTACATCGCCGATATGCGCAAAATGGTCACATCAAAATTGTGTTCACGGATGAAAAAATGTTTATTATTGAGGATTCATTCAACAAGCAAAATGACAGAGTCTATGACTAGTTTATAAAAAGTTCCAAAATAGTACATATTGTAATATGCGAGCTACGGCTCGAGTAGATAAAACGATATTCTGTTAAATTTATTTCTTTATTTTCTAGTCTATAGAAAAATTCAAGTTCACACTATACTATTCTTCGCAAATTCTTTTCTTACAAGGTCTCTTTCCTCTCAAATCACTTTATCTCCTTTCAATTACTTAATCCAAACTAATTACTTCTTCTTGTTAACTCTCAACTTTCATTTTATCACAAAATTACAACTTCGCCCATTATCACTTTTCCAATCTCTTCGCCACGGTTCTAAACCAACTGCCTGGTCTCGATCGCCATCTTTTTTTTTTTTTTTATAATCTGCGCGCGCCAAAGGGAGTATTAATACCCTTTAATTGTTTCAGGGCACGGGCGTCAGGGAAAAGGGGGAAGAGGAACAGAGGAGGTACCTATGCACGTTGGCTTTGAATGTTTGAAGGTTGTAGTGATGGGGAAATACAGAGCCTGGTAGATCGTTCCACATTCGTGTTGTTCGGCTTATAAACGAATCCCTATATTTGACAGTACGACCGAAGTTTGGCTTCAGGGTAAACTGATGTGCATTCGAAGCATGTCGCGTATTGCGGGTGAAATTTTGAAGGGGAGGAATGCAACTGGCTATTTCGCTGGAGCATTTTTTGTGGAAGAAACGATAAAACAGGGAGAGACAGGAGACATTTCTCCGATGTTCTAGTGAATGAATGGAATTCACAATGTCTCTATCACCTATAAGTTTTAACGCGCGATTTTGTACCCTATCAAGAATGTGCAAAACGGTCTTGGGTGCACCAGACCAGATATGGGCGTTATATTCCAGCTTAGGGCGGATGAATGCCTTATAAATTGAGGCCAGATCAGACGGGGTAAAATATTTCTTGCACCGTTTAAGGAATCCTAGACATTTTGCAGCATTTTTGGCGACCTCGAATATGTGATCATTCCATCGAAGATGGTTATTAATACACATACCGAGAATGGCAAGTCTTTCGGTTTCAATGATGCAAGTACCATCCATGGATAATGGTTGAGGGTTTTGGTTTCGCTTGAGAGACAGAAGACAGCATTGTGTTTTGGAAGCATTAAATTCCACTCGGTTGGTTGAACCCCATTTAATTATGCTGTCTAGGTCGGAATTTAATGTGTTTAACATACGTTGCCGTTCCCCTTCTACGGCCGAAGAGCAAGGACGTGAGTTAGGAAACGAATATGAAAAACTGAGGGTACTGTCATCAGCGAAGGAATGGATTGGATTAGAAGTTGTAGACAAGAGATCATTTATAAAAATAAGAAAGAGAGTCGGAGACAAAACAGAGCCTTGGGGAACACCAGCATTTATTTGGTGAATTGCAGACTTGAAGCCGTCCAAAACAACTTGTATTGAACGCCCCGAAAGGTAATTTCTAATCCATTGAAGAAGAGACTCATCGATGCCATATGCACGCATTTTCGACAAAAGAGCCTGATGCCAAACTCTGTCAAATGCTTTTGAAATATCAAGCGCAACCATCTTGGTTTCACCGAAGTGATGGAGAGATTGGTTCCACTTCTCGGTGAGATATGCCATCAAATCACCAGTGGACCTGT
This sequence comes from Pocota personata, assembly GCA_963082735.1. NCBI lineage: Eukaryota > Metazoa > Arthropoda > Insecta > Diptera > Syrphidae > Pocota > Pocota personata. The sequence goes on from OY720430.1 coordinate 56,090,925, forward strand.
TGCTACGAAAACCATACTGCCGGTCATTAAGGAGTTTTCGTGAATCGAGATATTTCATAAGCTGACGATTTATCAGCGTTTCCATGACCTTGGAAAGAAGGGACGTAAGTGCAATGGGTCGGTAATTGGACGGGGAGGAAGATTCGCCTGTCCTTAAATATCAGCATTTCTAATAGCCAGAAACTTCTAGCAAATTCTTCGACCACTGGAATAAGAAAATTCTGATGTAATAATTCCAGGATGACAGCTGCAGCCAATAATCTCTTGTTCTCTCTTATCCGTGATATTATCCGAACTGTGGAGACTAATTGCAGACACGAACCTCGAATGAAAAGACACTTCGGACCAAAATTCTGCCAGAATGAAAAAACACTTCGGACCAAAATTCTGCCAGAATGAAAAGACACTTCGAAATTTGTTGCATTATGCTACACTATGTTACAATATCTTCGGGTTACGATTAACGAATTTACATTTGCCCGTACCTCTTTTTCTCAAAAAGTATGACAAGTGTAGATAGGACCTTTATGCAAATTACGGCAGAACAGGACATCATTTCGAGTTCAGGTAAACTTTCTGAAGAAAGAATCATTCAAACCGATACATTTTTAAAGAAGTTATCGTGAAAGAAAAAAAAAAAAAAAAGAAAGAATGTTACGTGCAGATAGATAGACATTTTTTTGACAAGTTTACCATTGTTTCATTTCCCTAGAATACAGAAGTAAGAATAGTCTTCTATAAGTAGGTACATATAAAATTAGCAAACAAGACCTTAAACTCGGTCGTGACTATGCTCTAACCTTAAACTAAAATAATTCCAGATATGAATTCAAGTTTGTCTAAAATGGTGCTTTAATATCTTGTAAACCGGTATATTTCAGTTAAAGTGCATGCTTTATCTGATCTAAATATGTGACACTTAATTAAAACTAGTTAACTACAACTTAACTATGAATGATGCAATAGTTCTCTGTGTAATTCGTCCACTCTTGCTACTAAGGTCATACACTTTTTTTTATGGCGGTTGAATGCTCGTTATTTTTGATTTAATCTTTTATTGTATCTATGTAGGTGTGGATTAAATTAAATATGTACTTGTACAAGAAAAACTGGCATTTCACTTTAGGCAATTCAAAAAAAGGTTCTTCAGCTGGTTCGTGTTCGACACATTTTCAAACAGTCTCTCTGTGGTCGTAAAATATTATTCCATGATGATGATTCGATGATTATTTTATTGTCCTCAAATTCATTATAACACATAACAACTCTCGTTTGAAACATTCAGCATGCTTGTGAATTATTTTGTGGCCTCTTAATATTGCTTCATAATATTTATATTCACACTTAATAAATTTTGCAAAAAAAAATAGTAAACTACTAAAAGTATTTCAATCTAAAGAGATACCATCACGCACCAGAAATTTTTTCATTAATACAATTATAGTAGCAAGGTTAGATACTTTTACGAAAGACATACATACTTCGAATCTGCACGCGATAATGATATTTTCCATAAACTCCGGGTGCAATAACCACACCAAAACACTTAGACATCATCAACAATCTAAAACCACCATCTGACCTTCACCTTTCTTCTCGACACTCAACTCCAAACAAAACAAAAAACCACAACAATAATAAACAGTAACGTTTCATTATTGATGTACATACTAAGGCCGGTTTGCAGATACATTATGTTAGATACACTAAATTGCCGGCGGTGCAAATATCTGAATATACTCGTACGCTTAGTTGGTGTATATAGTATTTCCGCATTGATTCGGATACCGGATTTGATGAATATGAGCTGTTTATCGTGAGACACAGTGGACGACGCTTTTTGGCTAATTTACATAACGCGTCATAGACAAATTTGCAGAACGGCCTAATTTCTGAGGTCACTGCCCTTGAGAGTGTGATTTGATGGCGCCTGCAAATTGTTTGTTTGCTGTGAAGGCGGACTTCTTTGCATGTCAGAGAGCGGACTAGGGCTTCCAACTTTGAAATGATTAAAAGCCATCTGATTTATTTGACCTATGTGCAGAGGGGACTAAAATCGTGTCTAGGTTAAAGTGGTTTATGTCTATTTTACCTACGGATTAATGAACTCTCCTTGTGGTAGTTAAAACTGAAACCAAGCAAAACAATGCACATTTAACCGTCCGGTGTTGAAAGAGTTTTTTGGTTTCTAGGTCTTGGCTTGATTTTGCCGAACGGCATTTGGGTTTGTTTTCTATCTCTTGGGTCATGCATTTAAGAAAAGTAAACGTTAATTGAAGGCTGAGATTGAAGTTAACCTCGTAGAAGGGTCTTTAATTAATTTGCAATCGAGTTTTTGCATCGCATAAAAGAACTGGGTGATTTTATGGTCACTCTGGCGCATACGTAACTTTTTTTATTGCAAAGGTGTTGCAAAACATTTTTTTTTAATGCTTTAGGTTTCATCAACATACATATGTTTGTATAAGCTATTGGATAATGACTGCATTAAGAATAAAGAATAATCAACTCAATGCTACTTTTTGTAAAGGTTGGACTGAGCGGGCTATTCAAGGTTCGAATCACAGAAAAGATAAGAAGAAGAAACGCCTAAAAGTGTTTTTGCGGCTCCGTCTTTTCCGAACGTCTGACAGGCATACAAATGTAAAATTCTCAATAACGCCCTTCGGAAATGGCATAAAGCTGTGGGCTGTTTGTTCCAGATACTTTATTTGTTTATCTTTCTGATGATTTCCGAAGAGAAAAATGCCCCGCCATTTTGAAAAATTAGTAGGCCATGTTCCATTTTGTTTAACTTAGCCAACATTCTACGGACAACTTGCGAAACTATGTCCGATCGGCATGGTTAAGATGGTAAAATCTTCTGTTTTTAGATCTTTAAATTGCAGACCCACATTTTATTTTTACGAGTTAACTAAAACTAGGACCTAGGCACTGCATGGGCTGCCTGCGCCAAATATTTATTAATTTTAACCCAGTAAGGGCTGCACACAACTCAACGTCAAACGCCAGACATCTTCATTGCGACGGGGGATGGGATGGGGTAAATCGCAAGGGTAAGCAACGAAAACAAAGCGCTGAAACACGTCACGGGAAAACTCACCCTCGTGACTGCAATGGCAAGGGTGAGATGTTTGTGGATTTCTACAATGACAATCGACTTGTTTGTCATAGGTAGCACCAAGTTTGAACATGAAATCTGCCACAGAGATAATACACATACGCTTCTAGTTATTAGGATTTTGTCTTTTAGATTTATAATCCCAGTGGTGAAGTGAAAAGAACGGGTATAAAGAGTATTATAGATTGGATAGATAAAGGTAGAGATTGAGGTGTGCATTTATTTTTATTCTATTTTTGTCTTTCAGGAAAGGCGAGCCTATAACACTGTAACAGCCAGGTCCATGATTTTAATTCATGAAGCCTATAGCGAGATGTGATGCCATCTCAGTGGGCGTCTATCACCTGTATGTATGGTAGCCTCTGGCTCTGGGGTCTGACGCTAACCAGTGTGTAATAGGTGCACCTGGATTTTACCTTTAGTTTCGCTTTTCAACTATAATCTTACCGCCTAGGGAAGCCTTTAGCAGAAACCGAGGTCCTAGACACCATTGCTCATAGCGTCAATAAGATTACTTCCCTTGGAAGTACACTCCGTGCAAAAAAAAAAAAATGCCACAAGGACGTATTCTCTCCTTTTATGATACAAATTTTTCAAATAATAGAATTGCATAAGTTGTGGATTGTCAAGTAAGTACTGTGAGGCGGTTTTTGAAAAAATTTAATTCGACGGATAGGTAACGTGGGCGGAAGTCCCATACAAATGACGGGATGGCAGGATCGAACTAGAGAGCGGATATAAGATGTGAATTAAAGAAGAAACGTGCTACTAACATCGGCATGCGGAGTATTCAATACTGGTTTAATGAAGTAGGTTTTGAAATCTGTCGAGGTGCAAAAAAAACACACTTCTTTCTTCAGTAATGAGGCAAAGGAATGAATGGGTGATGATTGGAGGAGGGTTATATTTTCCAATGAATCAACTTTTAATTTGATTGGATGAGGCTGTCCGAGGGAAAGCTAAGGAATAATATTCCGACGAGTACTTACTTCCGACTGTGTGTAATGGTTTGGAGATGGCGAAAGAAATAATATCTGCCATGTAAGTATAAATGAATCTTGACTTGAAATTTAAAGCCAAAACCACTTCTTAACATTACTCGTATTCAATTTCAACAGATAACCTAATATAAGGCAGATATTGGACTTGAATCTCTAAAATGACTAGAACCTTAATATAATGGAACTCCTGTGTTTAAGTATGGACACAACAAAGCACCTAAAATATTTTCTGGGCTTGCAGAGATAGCTATAGAGGAAATCCAAAGCTGTATGGCTCAGTGCCATGAAAGGCGGCTTTACAAAATATAAAGACAAACTGTTGCATGACATGACTTCGTGAAATCTAGCACCGATGAAAAATGGTCCCAAAAAGTGGGGAACCACTCCATTTGAGTTTGGAAACATCAGCCCAATTTGAATGAAAATTTATCCGAATGTAAACGAAAGATGGCTCCAATAAATTGATCTCAAAATATAAATGTAAAGATGACCTAAGGTTCACAGAGCAGTGAGCAATTAAGCAAAAGAGCACTTAAGATTTCACTACATTTAATCGTCTGGTTTTTAGAAATTAAAAACGGCTGGACGAATTTACTTCAAACTTCATATCTGGGGTCTGTGAAGTCACAATTTAAGACGAAAATTTTCATTCGAACCCCAAAATGAACGGTACTTTTCTAAAATCGATTTTATTAAAAATTTTCTTAAACTTAGGTTAAATATATATCAGTTGATGGCGTACCACGTTTTTGAAAAACGAAATTATATAACGATACTTCAAATACCATCCATAGGGATAGGTAGTTAGTTCTTGCCTTGCAATTTTACAATATGAATCGTTTAACCACCGGCGGCTACATAAACAAATAAAATTGCAGAATTTGGGGTTCTGAGTATTCAAATGTGATCGTTGAGAGGCCATTGCATCTATCACGGGTGAGAGTTAGGTGCGCGCTGTGATCGGGCTGTTTATTTTGAAAATGATGAATGCGCCACTGTTACGGTGAGTTCTCTGCGCTATGGTCAAATGGCACTACTGCATGAAAAGCTCCCCGGTCGTTTAATTTCAAAATTTGATGACATCAATTGGCTACCAAGTTCGTGTGATCTGACCCTGTTGGATTTCTTTTTGTGGAGCTATGTTAAAGATCGTGTCTATGTAGATAATCACCAAACTTAAAACCCCGTATCTGTGAAATTCGCAACGAAATTTGTAATAACACTCTCATTTATCAAATTAAAAGGAATTATTTGTTATTGTTAATTTCTGTATAATTTGCGACTTTTCATTTTTTGTTTGGGGCCATTCTCCATTGGGCCCAAATTTCACTGAGCCACCTGGCCTATCGTCTCGCAGCCGTTCCTTCTGTGCGACACACGAATGGTAAGGATCTACAGTTTTATGCTGTTCGATTGAGAGAACCTTCTTATGACAATTTTAATTAATCTTTTAATTACTTTTAATAAAAAAAAGTTCAAAAACCGGTGCTATATATTTTTTTTGATTTTAATTTATTGCTGATTAATGTAAAAATTCCTATTTTGTATCTTTTTACTTGCACCTACATATAATCGTAAAGGTAAGTGTTGTCTTCCTGAAATTATTCGGTCCGAGATTCGGATCAAACTTAGCATTACTTTATTAATATAAAAAACTCAACAAAGTGGGTCTCTCAATTCTGTCTGTCCATATGTACATATGTCCAACTGCAGCTTAAACGGCTGAACGAGTTTTATTCAAACTTCACATCTGGGGTCACTTCACAATTTAAGGCGAAATCGGAATTCTCATTCTAACCCCAAAGTTATCGAAAAATGTAATTTATGAGTTACAGTAGATGTATGCTAACAGGAGGCGTAACAGGTTTTTGGCAAAAAATGCGTACAACTATTCTCTAATATTATTAGATGATTTTTGAAAATTTGCTATTTCTCTACTATGATTGGATCGATTTCGATCGAAATCGATATTTGAACAATATTTGATATGTATAAGATTATGGCATACCAAATTTGGTGCAGGCTTTAAGATATGAGGGTGTGCAGAAGATGCCGCACGTGCATTGCTATTGAACGGATTGGCAGAAAGAAACAAGAGATTACATTTGTGGCAGGAGTACCAGTTCAAGACCGTTAAGTATCCAATATTCGGGTAGTGTTTGCGCGAAGTAATATGATTACAAATAGACTGATCAACGATCAATTTATATCGGAGCTCCGAAATGGACGACTGTAAGCTTTATAGATTGTAAAGGGTGTCCCGAAATTCACACAAGATTTCAATTTTCCGCCATTTGTGAGGTAAAGCGTTGCCAACGAAAAAAAAAATCAGCGTGACAGCTGACATTTCAGGGTTATTAAAAATGGAGTGCTACACGAAAGAACAACGTGTTTTCATTGTTGAGCAATTTTTTAAAAATAATGAAGGTTTGGCGGCTACAGTTCGCAATTTTTGTACAAAATATGGTCGGAATAGTGATTTAACTTCATCAACTCTGAAGAGGTTACTTCGACAATTCAGGGAGACTGGATCAGTTAGTGATCTTAGATACTCTGGCCGTCCTTCAATAAGTCGTTCAACAAAAAACATCGAAGCAGTTGATGAGAGTGTTGTTGAGAGTCCAGGAACATCAATTCGTCACCGTGGTCAAGAATTGGACATTTCGGGAAGATCTCTACAGCGTATTCTCACGAAAGATTTGCATCTTCATGCATACAAAGTGCAATTGATTCAAGAACTGAAGCCTACTGACTACGTACAGCGAAGAGAGTTCGTTGAATGGGTTATGGAACAACAATAAGGGGGTGCTGATTTTTCAAATAAAATCATGGCTCATTTTCATCTTGATGGCTTTGTTAATCGTCATAATTGTCGAATTTAGGGTTCAGAAAATATACGAGTGATTATTGAGAAACAAATGCATCCACAACGTGTCACTGTTTGGTGTGCTATTTTGGGGTGGAGGCATCATCGGACCATTCTCCTTTCAAAATGCGACTGGTCAAGCAATAACAGTTAATGGTGCTCGCTATCGTGACATGATAATTCAGCTTTTTGTGACTAAATTGCAAGATATGGATGTGGACGGCATGTGGTTTCAAGAAATCGGTGCTACATGCCATACAGCTCGAGAAGCAATTCAATTACTCCATGAGTCATTTCCTGGTCGTTTATTTTCCCATTTTGGTGATCAGAATTGTTCGCCCAGATCATTTAACGCCGTTGGACTTTTTTTGTTGGAGTTTTTTCAAGTCTAAGGTTTATGCCAACAAGCTCACGACCACCCACGCCTTAAAGGAGCAAATTGAGCACTGTATCAATGAAATATAGCCACATTTATGCAAAACGGTCATAAAAAATTTCAACAAAAGAGTGCTTTTGTGCCAGCAAAGCCATGGAGGCCATTTACCCGATATGTTATTCTGTATACTTTATGAACCAATAAAACATTTACAATTTTTAATTAAAAACCTGTGTTTTCTATCAAAATTGCGTGAATTTTGGGGCACCCTTTATATAAGTGTGAAAAAGTAAAATATCGTTTACATGTCTTGGGGAATCCGATGTATATATTTTTTATTTAAAACTAATATTTAAATTGGTACAGGTTTTGGTGAAGAGTTGGTAATAAGAACATTAGAAACTGTTATTACTTCATAAAGGAGGAAAACAAAATTAAACCCTTATTCACTAGAACTTGTTTGCTCGAACTTTAATTCTAATACAACCTTAACTAATGGACTTCATTAAATCAACACCCTGTATATTCTGGTTACGTTTTATAACACAATGGTATTGTCAATTCAAGTGCTGAGAAGTATGGAAGAAAAGTTGAAGCGAATAACCCATTCTTCCGCCAAAAAAATACAAGACCTACTTTCAATCATCAACTAATTCTATTAAATATTTACACACTGAACTGCAAATCTTTAAAACTATGTAAATATTCCTACTACAATGTAGGCTTATGCAAGCCGCCACAATTAAATTACAATATCACACTGCTTTCGCAAAAAAAAGACTACCATTTGTCCTTGGAGGGCATCAACCGACTCCAGCAAAAACTGCAGTCGTAGCTCTACTTTATTATAAATTTTTCACGGTGTTCCGAAACAGAGAAAGGTCTCCTTCAGTTGAATGAAATAAACAATTTATGACTATCGCAAATGACGCCCCGAACGAGTATCTGCACGCAAAAAACTGGAATACCTTATGAATGACCTGACCAGTACAATGTATTTAAGCAGAGCATGCCACAGAAGAATCAGTGTCTTGTGTTTCTTTTTATTAAGTTTAATCCCGCAGCCCAGAGTGCAATGCACACAAAGTTGAAAAAAATCTTTAAAGGCGACATTGAAAAAGGAATTAAGGTTTCTGTTAACACGGGCTCTATGTGTCAGAGTCATTAAATTTAAACGATAAGCTGACGCGCCTTTTTTTTACCTCATATCGGGCGATGTAAGCTTTTTTTTTTTTAAAAAAAACTACTTAACACATTTTGACAGATACACGTGAAAATGTGCCTGCACTTGTGATTAGAGACAGGAAGCAAGACGTGCTACTTCAAACAAAAGACACGACAGATCTCAAGTTTTTCACACTTTGCCCATCGAGGGTGTTTAATGAACAATACAATGACCTCTAATGGCCAACAGTATTGACAATGATAAATTGGCACTTTCAGTGCGCAAATTGATTAGTAACATTATTCTAACCTCATTGGCATTGGGAAATCGTAAGTTTTCCAATTGTTTGCTTTTTATTCAAAGAAGAGCTTTGTTGGCTCAAATAATTTACAAACATTGGCGTACTAGTAACAGAATCTTATTTATGGACATGAGTTGAGTTAGTTTACCTAAGGTAGAAATGACCTTGAATTTTGTTGACTTTTGATTTCGGTTAAGCATGTTTGGTCATAGTTTATCGGCCGTGTAGATGTAAACAAGTTGATTGATAAAAGTCAACAATACGACAGAATGTCGTTCCAAGAGAATTTTTTCTAGTTTTTTTTTATTTTTAGCCTGACGGGAAGAAAATATGTTGTACTTGGACATTGCTTTGAGAATTTTGTTTATTTTAATTGAGATAGTGAATAGACATTTAATAATTTCATATGGATATGTCTCTGAATATTTCTCTTCTTTTATCTATTATCCGCATTAAAACACCTACGTAGTCGTCCCAGAGAGCAATCAATGTTACAATGTATTACGTGGATAATTACGAGTAAGTACAGAAGCTATTTGATTTGGTTTTATGTCGAGTATTATTATTTTCCCCGAAGTTGCATTTTGTATGAATTTTGGCCTAGTCGTACACCCACCTCTTAAAGCTAAACAACCCTCACCCCATTACTTTTATCACATTTATTTCTTAAACCGTTGGCTAGATGTAGAGTGAATATTCGTACTGATTTTTTCAGTAAAGTACTGATTTTTAAGCGTCCGTACTGATTAAAAAATTTCAAATTATTTGTACTGGGAGACTGTCCCAGGGGATACAACATGCATAAGCGCATCTGTTATAGGAACTACCGATAATAAGCTCGTATTTGACTTGGGATTTAACAACACTAACGTAAACTACTTAAATCAACATTTAGAAATAAAGAAACCTCACGTGTTGATTCTAACCCAAGTTAATTCATCAACCAACTCTACATATCTGCCCCAACTATGAACTATGTACCAGGTTTCGATTCAAAGGTGGTCTCTGTATATTTGCTCGAAAAGTTCTGACTTGTCAAAGGGAGGAATTGATGGAGCCCGATGCCCTCGACATTATATGGCTGAAAATCGTTATTTCCGTCATTCTCGGCCAGACTGTTTCAACATTTAATATTATCTGAAAAGGTCAACTAGATTCACATTCACCACTCGACAGATGAAGTTACTGTTCTCGGCGACTTTATCATTCACAACACCAACTGGCCCCGTTCAAATATTGCTGATGAGGCAGAAAGCCAAGCTGAAGCCTTTGCCATAAGTAACAATCTCACCCAACTTATAAAAGAGCCTTCACGAATTGTCGACAACCTTAACAATTTCGCAAACTCTTCAGAGCCACACAGTTACACCATCAAAATGTGTGCCCCTTATATCAATGATAGGACAAGAAGATCACCATCACCTGATTTGGAATTACATTTTGTCTAACAGAGATGAGCTGCCGGATTTTTTCAGTTCTTTTCTTTTGACTAACATATTGTAACATAATGTAGCATAATAACTACGCCCTCGAACAGGCAACAAATTCCGAAGTGTCTTTTCATTGTTTTCTTTTGAGGTTCGTGTCTGAAATTAGTCACCACAGCTCGGATAATATCGCGGATAAAAGAGAACAAGAGAGAATTATAACTGCACGAAATGATTGTCATAATTTTTAGGGATTTTGTTTTTAGGTATTTTTGTTTTTGGTCGAAGAATTTGCTAGAAGTTTCTGGCTATCAGAAACTTCTGCTATATAAGGACAGATGGCGATCAAAAAAAACACAGTTGGTTTAGAACCGTGGCGAAGAGATTGGAAAAGTGATAATGGGCGAAGTTGTAATTTGGTGATAAATTGAAAGTTGAGAGTGAACAAGAAAAAGTAATTAGTTTGGATTTGTGAATTAAGTAATTGAAAGGAGATAAAGTGATTTGAGAGGAAAGAGACCTTGTAAGAAAAGAATTTGCGAAGAATAGTATAGTGTGAACTTGAATTGTTCTATAGAGTAGAAAATAAAGAAATAATTTCACAGAATAATTGTTTTATCTACTCGAGCCGTAGCTCGCATATTACATTGGTGTCAGAAGTGGGATAAAACTTATTCTGTGAATAACTATTTCCGTGGTGTGAAATTGCACAAGAAAAAAAAAACGATTTCTGCGTTGAGTTAATTAGTTGCGCAAAAATGGGTCGCAAGTTGGGAAAACTAACTATAATTCAACTAAAGGCAGAACTCAGTAAGCGGAATCTCGACACAACTGGGGGAAAAGATGCCCTACTGATTCGTCTGGAAGAAGCAGTAACGCAGGAAGGTGAAAATCCGCATGACATAGAGTTTGACGTGGAAGAGGAACCAGCAAGTACAGTAGCCGACCCGGGTATAACAAGTCTGCTCCTGCAACTTAAGTTAGTCATGGACGAACAAAAGAAAGCAATAGAAGATCAAAGTCATAAGCTCGATGACCAAAGGAATTCTCTAGAACTTAAGTTGGATGAACAAAAGAAAGCAATGGATGAACAAAAGAAGGCAATGGACGAACAAAAGAATTCTCTAGAACTTAAGTTGGATGAACAAAAGAAAGCAATGGACGAACAAAAGAATTCTCTAGAACTTAAGATGGACGAACAAAAGAATTCTCTAGATGCTCTGGAAAGTAAACTTGATGAGCAAAACAAGAACTTGGAATCCAAATTCGAAGTGATCGAAGAGAAAATCGAGAAGGTAGAGACGCAACTCGAAAAAGTCGAAACTAGATTCGATGAAAACTTTGAGAAGCATGAAACTCAGTTCGGGAAAATAGAGACTCAGTTCGAAAAAGTAGAAAAACAAGTCGAAAATCTTACTAAGGAACTCAGCAACGTGAAGAGACAGAAAGCACGGGAATATTCCACCGACGGTCTGAGAAGAAAGGAGATGCAGCCTCCTATCTTCGATGGTCAAACATCATGGCCAATTTATAAAAGGCAATTCGAAGCGGCCGCAATGACCAATAGCTGGGATGATGAAGAGAAGTCCATTGCACTCACACTTGCATTGAGGGGTCCAGCTGCGGAGCTCTTGCAGACCATCCCGGAAGATAAACAGCAGAACTACGACTCTCTGGTTCAGGCTATCGAAATGCGGTTTGGGGATGAACACATGCAGCAGGTGTACAGGGTTCAGCTGCGTAGTCGAGTCCAAAAAAGGGGGGAAACGCTCCAACAGTTGCAAGCGGATATAGAGCGACTAGCCCATCTTTCATACCCTAAAGCCGGTGAGGAGCTTATCAACGAAATGGCGGTGGAAGCTTTTATTCAGGCCATAGAGGACAGACAACTGCAAATGGCTGTAAGGATGGCTGAAAAGCGAACACTCCCCGAGGCATTGGCATTCGCTTTGTCAATGAAGGCTGCGGACCAAGCATACCAGGGAATACACCGTGTCAGGGAAATGTCCGTCGTGGAATGCTCATGCCAGAGAACAGCCATCATGGATGAAGACAGAGCTCGCGGAAGTCAAATCCGTTGCTGGAATTGCAACCAAACCGGACACCTACAACGGCAGTGCAGAAGTGCACCTAGACGAGGAAATTGTTCACATTGCGGAAGTAGGAGAAGCAGAGAGGAAGCATCTGGCGGTGATAACATTCATCCTGTCAGTCAGACTTCCCAAAACCAGCAGTTTTGCGTAAGGACCAACTTCGCGGGGCAGAAGTTGGTTACTGGAATCGAGGCCCCCAGGACCACCATTCAAGTTTCGCAAACCAAACGGGGTAACAAGAGCCTGACAGTGGAGGCACTAATCAACGAGAAGAAGTGCGTAGCCACCATCGACACAGGTGCCACTGCCTCCATTGTAAGAACAGATATCGTCAAAAGCTCCTGGCTGCACAACACCAACAGCTACTGCCTGAAGACTGCAACAGGGGAAATGGCGAAGGTATTTGGAGAAGTTCGTCTAACGATTACTCTGGCAGGACTGACGTTCTCCCATGCGTTTCTGGTGGCAGATATATGCGACGAGTGCATCATCGGAGTAGACTTCATGAAAGCAAATGAAGTAATCTTGGACATCGGGATGCAAGTACTGAGGTATCGAAATGTGGAGATTCCGATGGTGTACGGAAATGAGAATGCCGTAACTCTCAGGACAGTCATCAGCAAAGACGAAGTTTTGCCGCCGTCTTCAGAGACAATCATTTGGACGAAACTGGAAGGTGATCTTGGGAGCCACCGATTCTACATAGTAGAACCAGACCCAGAGAAGAATTCTCAAGACTACATCGTGGGAAAGACGTTAGTCGAACCAAAGAACACCATGGTTCCAGTAAGAGTTTTGAACGCAAGACCACACACTGTCAAACTAAGGCGAGGGGAGGTGACTGGAAAATGCACGCCGATTACCGCCGTCGCAACAATATCTGAACGTGATGCTCCAAAACCTCTCACATCACCTTGGACAGCGGAAACGAGAGAAACGATTCTCCAGTCCAGTGAGCTGAATCAGGAGCAGCGAACTATGGCAGAGAATCTTATCAATGAGTACGCTGATGTATTTGCCTCACAGGACGGAGAATACGGCCGAACACACCTGGTACAACATCGAATAGACACTGGTGATACTAGACCAATTCGTCAGCCTGCTAGGCGCCTTCCATTGGCAAAGCAGACAGAAGTTGCAGAGATGGTGTCGGCAATGGAGAAAGAAGGTCTGATTGAAAGTTCCAAAAGTCCGTGGGCATCACCGGTTGTACTGGTTAAGAAGAAAGATGGCAGCACGCGGTTCTGCGTGGACTATCGGCAGCTCAATTACGTCACCAAGAAAGACAGCTACCCTCTGCCACGGATTGACGACACGCTAGACACACTATCAGGAGCCCGATGGTTTTCCACTCTCGACTTGAAGAGTGGCTACTGGCAGGTACAGATCCATCCAGAAGACCGGGAGAAAACCGCCTTCACCGCAGGAAATGGGCTATGGCAATTCACGGTAATGCCATTCGGGCTGTGCAATGCTCCGGCGACTTTCGAGCGATTGATGGAATGTGTCCTGCAAGGGTTAACATGGAAAACCTGTTTGGTATACTTGGATGATGTCATCGTCGTAGGAAAAACGTTTGCGCAACACCGAGACAATCTAAGGGATGTGTTTCAAAGGCTTCGAAGTGCCCACCTGAAGCTCAACCCCAAGAAGTGCGCCCTGTTTAGAGCGGAAGTCAAGTACCTGGGACACATAATTTCAGCGAAAGGAGTGAGAACCGATCCGGAGAAGGTCGAAGCGGTGAAAAACTGGCCAGTCCCCAAAGACAAACACCAACTAAGGAGCTTCCTGGGCCTAGCCACCTACTACAGACGGTTCGTGAAGGATTTTGCCGGGATCGCAAAGAACCTGCACCAGTTGACGGAAAAGGGAAAACAATTCAAATGGTCAATTGAGTGCGAGAAGAGCTTCAAGGCACTTAAACAACGGCTATGCGATGCCCCGATACTGGCTTACCCCACTCCCGGGGAAACGTTCGTTGTGGATGCAGATGCTAGTAATGTCGGGGTAGGAGCCGTACTCTCCCAGGTGCATGACGGCCAAGAGAAGGTGGTTGCGTACTTCAGCAAGGTGCTCTCTAAGCCAGAAAGGAACTACTGCGTGACAAGGCGGGAACTTCTAGCTTTGATCTTGGCTACGAAGCATTTTCACAAATACCTCTACGGGAGGAAGTTCGTTCTTCGCACAGACCATGCAGCCTTAAAATGGCTATTACAGTCCAAGAGTCCTGAGGGTCAGGTCGCAAGATGGATCGAAAGGCTGCAAATCTACGACTACGAAATACAGCATCGTAAAGGAAAACTCCACTCTAATGCGGATGCACTGTCCCGGAGACCATGCAGAACGGATTGTAAACATTGTGCGCGTCAGGAAGAACGGGAGCTGGTTTCCATCCAAAGAATGAGAGCCGAACCTATCGCCGGCTGGAGCGTAGATGAGATCCGGAACGCTCAGAAGGAAGACCCGGATATCGAGCCGATTCTGGCCTGGAAGGAGAACATGGAGAAACCGGATCATCAGGACATCTCTCACAGAAGCCCGACCTTAAAGGCATATTTTGCGCAGTGGGACTCCCTCCATGTCCAAGAAGGTGTTCTGAGAAGAAAATGGGAATCCTCCGACGGAAAGTCGTTTGTAATGCAGCTTGTCGTACCACGGACGAGGGTCAAGGAGGTGTTACAAGAAATGCATGGCGGGGCGACCGGAGGCCACTTGGGAGTGAATAAGACGTTAGAAAAGGTACGAGAACGTTTTTATTGGTTAAAAGCGAAGGAAGATATCGAAGACTGGTGCAGAAAATGCGACGTGTGTGCAGCTAGCAAGGGTCCGAGAATCAAAACTCGAGGTAAGATGCACCAATACAACGTGGGAGCACCTTTCGAACGAATCGCCATTGACATCGCAGGGCCCTTTCCGGAAACCGACAATGGTAATCGGTATATCCTCGTAGTGATGGACTACTTCAGTAAGTGGCCGGAAGCGTTTCCGATCCCTAACCAGGAAGCCAGAACCGTGGCGGAGCAGATCGTCTACAATTGGGTTAGCAGATTCGGTGTGCCCTTGGAATTGCATTCTGACCAAGGGCGGAACTTCGAGTCAAGAATCTTCCAAGAGATGTGTCAACTACTCGGAATCAAAAAGACAAGGACAACCCCGCTTCATCCACAGTCGGACGGTATGGTGGAGCGTTTCAATAGGACTTTGGACGAACATCTCTCGAAGGTCGTAGGTGACTACCAACGGGATTGGGACCGGCAGATTCCCTTGTTTTTGATGGCCTATAGAAGTGCCGTGCATAGCACTACTCGACATACGCCGTTCGAAATCTTATTTGGTGGAATAGCTCGTTTACCCAGTGAGGTGAAATTTGGATCTCCTACCAATGAGCCCAGAAATGAAGAAGAGTACGTGGCGGACCTGAGGGAAAGGCTTAGGGACATACACCAAAGGACCAGAAGCCAGATTAAGATGACGAGCGACCGCATGAAGACCAGGTATGATGCCAAGGCAACAACGTCAGGATTCCAGGAAGGAGATCTAGTGTGGCTGTATAATCCCCATCGCCAAAAGGGGAAATCACCTAAGTTGCAGCAGAACTGGGAGGGTCCCTACAGAATAATAGCCCGCATCAACGATGTTGTCTACCGCATCCAGCGAGGACCAAGGGCCAAAATGAAAGTGGTTCATGTGGACCGACTGAGTCGATACAATGGCCGAAGTGAGGACACACTTGTTCGGGACGAACAAGTCTAAGAGGAGGGCAGTGTAACATAATGTAGCATAATAACTACGCCCTCGAACAGGCAACAAATTCCGAAGTGTCTTTTCATTGTTTTCTTTTGAGGTTCGTGTCTGAAATTAGTCACCACAGCTCGGATAATATCGCGAATAAAAGAGAACAAGAGAGAATTATAACTGCACGAAATGATTGTCATAATTTTTAGGGATTTTGTTTTTAGGTATTTTTGTTTTTGGTCGAAGAATTTGCTAGAAGTTTCTGGCTATCAGAAACTTCTGCTATATAAGGACAGATGGCGATCAAAAAAAACACAGTTGGTTTAGAACCGTGGCGAAGAGATTGGAAAAGTGATAATGGGCGAAGTTGTAATTTGGTGATAAATTGAAAGTTGAGAGTGAACAAGAAAAAGTAATTAGTTTGGATTTGTGAATTAAGTAATTGAAAGGAGATAAAGTGATTTGAGAGGAAAGAGACCTTGTAAGAAAAGAATTTGCGAAGAATAGTATAGTGTGAACTTGAATTGTTCTATAGAGTAGAAAATAAAGAAATAATTTCACAGAATAATTGTTTTATCTACTCGAGCCGTAGCTCGCATATTACAATATGTTTCAATAGCACTGACGTCAACGTTTGCGCAAAAGCTGTCACCGAAATAATTCACATTGGAATGGAACTTTACATTCCCTACTCCACCAAAAATCAACCAGCAAGCTTTGGTTCAACAGGAATTGTAAGCTAGCCATCGTTGCCAAGAATAGAGCCTGTAGACAATGGCGCTCCAGACCAACAAAGCAAACTAGATTTAGCAACATTAGCTTCCGAAACACGTGCAATTTAACGAAGAAATGCAATAAGAGAGTCACCAACATGGCTCTAGAATGTCCCAGTGGCTTGCGGTCTTTCTTATCAATGGTAAATGTGATAAGCAACAACTTCAGTCACTCCTCATTCACAACTCTAGTAAAACAGGACGTGTCAATAGCTGCAACACTCAAAGAAAAAGCCGATCTCTTTGCGTACATGTTTCGACTCCAGATCTGGCATAAGCGGAGCCAACAACTCTCCCGGAACTGCAGTCATCGGTGATGGATGTGAAGATACGACTTCGAATGGTCCAGGTCTGCGATTGTACTTAAAAAATGTGCACCTGAACTAGAACCGAAGACTGGTAGTAGACATAATACTACGACAGATGTTCCGAAGACCTCAATAGAATGATGCCTAAAAATTCGACATTTAAGCCGATCAGCTATATGTTCACCTGGCAACAGTGCGAACGTCTTTATATCAGAATTGCTTCTGCTACAGGGCAAGTAAGCTTTGGAATTCACTCCCAGGAGACATGTTTCTTGAAGCTTCTAATCTCCAGCTGATCTAGAGCATAACCAACAGACTTATACATACTCTCGGGGCGCTGGCCCAGCGTTATAGGTTTGCGTTTCCTGAAAAGATTATAAAAAGGAAAGAATGCGAAATGGATTGATCGATGCTTGGTCGTCCGTCATCCGTATGAAACGGGTTCTGGAGATTTTCGAGCTAGACAAAACAAATGTGGTACACATGCTCCTTGGTTCTTAGATTCAACAGTGGTTGATTTTTTTTTTAATCCACCCACAATCATGTTAAATGTCGGACATCCTCTGTTTTACGCCGATTTTCAAAGACAATTGTTAGCTAATTCAACCAGCTTTAAGACATCATATTTGGTATTTAGAATTTCTAGATAAACGTCTTCACTGGGCGCGAATACCGATAATATTGGAAATTTAAGTCAACTGCCACCCCTACTTTACTACGGGGACGGGAACTTCAAACGACGTATTTTTGTTAATAAAATTGTTTGCCGTCAGTGTGCCCTACAATTTTCTCATCTAATAGCCCTCTTTTTGGGGCGTTTTATTTTAAAAACTGTTATTTACTTCTAGAAATGACATATTTTCAATAACTTGTGTGAAACTAAACAAAATTGTTTTGGCAGAATAAATATGATGTTAGTGTGCAATGACATTTTTTGAGAGGCACAGTGGTTGTAAATTGTATATTCAACTTTCGTAATATAATTCATTTTTATACGTGAATACGGCGCATGCCTGGTGCTAGCTACTCTTTTTTAAGACTTTTTTTTTATCAAAAGTTCACTTTATTATCGGTGCTTTAATAACAAAGAACAAAAAATCCGTAACAGATGGATTGGAACCTCCTCATATGGATTTTCTTATGGTTTAAGACAAAATTCTGTTGTTTTTTTAAAGAAATTTATGTTATTTCATAATAAATTCAAAATAAAAAATGTTTATTCATTTCGAGATTGAGTTTTCACATCCCTGCCATATGACATCTGTCAAATCCATCTGTCATCCATAGTGACAGGTAGTTAGTTCTTGTCTTGCTATTTTACAATATGGATCGTTTAACCACCGCTCAATGCCTTATAGTTTTTATATTCCTACAAAAAAAAAACAGTTCTGTAATATCTGTGCATCGCGATTTAAGGATAGATTATGGTCGTCATAATAACATAGCTGACCAAACAATTCGAAACATAATTACCAAATTCAAACAAATCGCTTGTCAGGCCGAAAACCCCGAATTGTCAATTCTACACCGCGCTCAGCAATTGGGCATTTCCTTCAGCTCCGTTTGGCATATTTTGAATTTGGATTTGGATATTTATCCCTATAAGGTCCAGCTTACAGGACAACTAAAGCTTGCTGACCATAGAATGTGCAGAACATAAGCCGATTACGGCCCTCATTCCGTCCCATGTGGTTCAATATAGGTGCAAGTAGGATGGAAAAGATTCAGGTGTTTGAGAAAGCCTGCCTTCGGGCTTGCCTTCACTTGTACAGAACACCAAAGTCTCAGCACATAAAATTTTATTCTAATGAGGTCCTATACAACAGGGCCGATCTGATAAGAGTGGACAATTTCCTGTTCAAGATGACTCGAATGCACATTGCAAGAGCAATGACCTCGATGAATAACCTGATCCTCGGGGTTTATTACCCCAACCAGAGGTACCATGAAAAGGGTGCGCCTTAACGTCTTTGTACTGTAGACAGGCGACTCAACTACAGCTGAGACGACGCACATAAAACTGAGGAGCGTCTCCGATTCAGTGGATACAGTTAAGTTAGGTTAAGACTTATTTTAAGGTAGCATTTAAGTTTTATATATAAGATAACATAAATAGTACTGATACTAAGTTTTTAAAATAAAAAATGTTCTTAGTCATAACCGTTATTCAAATAAAATAGTAATAAGTAATAGATTAAGTCGAAAAACATAAATAAGGATTAACTTAAGTTAAGCTTAGAGCGCCAGTAATTTGGAATAAGATAGTTAAGTTTTTGTCTAGCATGCAAGTATAAATGAATTAAAATAATAAAAAGCTATTAAAGAGAAAAAAAACATACGCCGACTGGATGCTGGAAAATCAACAAATTGATGCCTATTGCACGAAAAGTTTCCCGGCCGTTTAATTTCGAGATTTGGCTACATCTACTGCCCACCAAAATCGTGTGATCTGACTCCGTTGGTTTTTTCGTTGTTCTTTTTGTGAGGCTATGATTAAATTTAATTTTTCTCTTTTAATTAGTGTGGTACCCAAATAGATCTTTTGATTTGATTCAACGCAGTTGCCTAATAAACTCCAAGCTCAAAGGCCACATCTACGGAAGTTAATGTAGGATTAGTCTAGATCATACTTCGTAGCACTTCATCATTAATATCTGATGGCTTTCACTGTCGGGGTTCTTCACCTTTGGCATGTTTGACTTTTACTGTACCCTCTTTAAACACTTCACACAAGTTTTTTTTTCTGCCTGCACCACGTTATTGCCTTTTTTGGAACTCAGAGAGCATAGCAGAATGTTTTTTTTTTCACTCATATTGACGGTTCGAAAACCAAAAAAAAAAAAAACTGACAAAACTCTACATAACGTACAATTTTACCATCTGCTAATATTACTCAAACCAATGTCATTTAAGTCTGATTACTTACTAATGGCGAACAACGTACAGAAGTCCATTAACTTAAAATCGAAAGAATTTTCCATTAGCCATGTCGTGTCAAAAAATCGTGTCCAAGTTAAATATACGAGTAGTTGTACTAAAATGTACATAAAAGTGGTATTCCACATGGCGGTTATGTGTCTGTCTATATTTCTGTCCGTATGTCTGCCTATGGCATGGTATTTCACTTTTTTCATTCACGATAAATTGAAAAAAAAAAAAAAGAAAAAGCACCGACTTGAATAATTATTTCTACAAACTGCTAAACCAAAACTCAAGACGTGCTAATTATCATGGTAATTGGATTACCAATACGCAATTTTGTATTACACTTCTATTTATTCAATCAAGCTTATACTCGAATTTGAGGATCTGCATTGCGATTGATCGGGAAACTACTGACTGTTCAAAACTTGGCTTGGGTCAGTAGCGTAACAATCAAGTTCGTGATGAAGTGCTTGCTTTGCCTCCTAGTGGTGGTCCCCGGGTAACTATACATATAATCCCTTATGCGTGTAGGTTAAAATTGCAAGTGCGGGTTGTCTAGGGCCTTGATTCTAGACTAGATAACGTGGGCCAGCAACCTGCGTTACCGAACCCTTCTCGATACAGAAACCGACACTATGCCTCGGATAAGGAATGATCACATGTTGACGACTTTTGGCTATTGTACCCGGACAAAGATAGGTTTCTGGAATGTGAAGACGCTCCTCGACTCGGGAAGCGAAGGACCATTCCTTCAATTGGAAAAAGAATTCATGCGATATAGACTGGACATTTTGGGGGTAAGCGAAATCAGATGGTTAGAAGCGGGTGAGTACCAGTCCCCAACGCATAACACTGTACTACTCTATTCCGGAAGACCATCTGGAAGTCCGCGGGAATATGGAGTCCGACTTCTGCTAACACCAACAGCGCGCAAAGGCCTAATTTCCTGGCAACCTTATGGTGATAGGATTATATCGGCCAGAATCCGGACTAGAGTACGACGCGTCACCATCGTACAGTGTTGTGCCCCAACGGAGGGCTCGCCTGTGGACGAGAAGGAGAGCTTCTACAATCTCTTTACCGCCGTCTTCAATACAACACCAAATGGAGACATTGTCATAGTGATGGGGGATTTGAATGCCAAGGTAGGCAACGACAACGAAGGGCTCAAACATGTAATCGGGAAGAACGGACTAGGCAACCGCAATGACAACGGCGCAAGGTTTGTGGATTTCTGCAATGCCAACCGTGATAGGTGGCACCATGTTTGAGCATAAGACCTGCCACAAAGTCAGCTGGGTTTCCAACGACAGGCAAGCAACCTCCAATCAAATTGACCATTTTGCCATCAGCCACCGGTTTAGAAGTAGTCTCCTGGACGCCCGAAACAGGCGAGGGGCAGATGTGGTGATAGTACGAGATCACCATCTTATGATAGCTACTCTTCAACTACGCACTGCTGCCGTTCGAAGATTCCACGACAATACAAGAATGCCCAGGTTCATCGATAGACTTAGTGATCCCTCAGTGAGCCAACAATTAAGGGAGCACATTTCGCAAGGTGTGGAGCAATCAGCAGCTCACTGCACACAACCATTCAAGACCATTGGTGTGCTGTGAAAAATGTTTTTATATCTGGTGCTGAAAGAATTGTCGGTCGATCACAGGAAAGGCATAGGGCGTGGCTTTCCGAGGATACATGGAGACGGATTGACCAACAGAAACAGCTGAAAGCTCGCAATGCAGCCGCTCCAGCAGCAGGGAGTAATGAGCTAGAGTCCCTATATTGCATGAAGATGAGAGAAGTTCAGCGTAGCGTGCTACGTGACAGGCGCAACTACATCAACGCTCTGGCTACAGAAGCAGTAGATGCTGCACGAAGGTGCGATAGTAGGACCGTCTACAGAATCACCAAAGAGCTGACAGGTGGTCGCAGCTCCAGCAAACACCCAGTAAAAAGCCTAGACGGTTCCTTGCTTATTTCGGATGAGGACCAGCTTAAGAGATGGAAGGAGCATTTTGCTACGGTTTTAAACCGTGTATTCGCTAGCGATATGCTCCCAAATCAGACTGAGATGCCCGAGGTAAGAAATGCCCGAATACGCACCGCGACTTCCAGTAAGGATGAGATCAATACCACGATCAAAGCACTTAAAACCAACAAGGCGGTCGGACTTGACGGTTTTCCCGCAGAGCTCTTACGAGCAGCGCCAACAACATCGGCTGCGCTTCTGCTTCCATTTATTGAGATAGCTTGGGAAGCGGAGAGCTTTCCTGACGAGTGGACAAAGGGAATGATCGTCAAGCTTCCTAAGAAAGGTAGTTTAATGGAGTACGGAAACAGGAGAGGTATCTGCGTGCTGCCATACTCGAATTTATTCAATGAAGCACGTGGAGCCAGCTCTAATTTTATAAAAAAAAAGTAAGAATCGAAATTAGGCAATATGGGACTTTAAATATGTACAACTTGTAAATTATTTTAAAAATACGGAGATATATTTATCTACTGTATTTACCCATTCAGGCAAGTAAACATTATCTGTAATTACTTGTTTAGCTAACTCTTATCTGCAAAGCATACTATTTCCAGGCCTTTCGTAAGTTTCATCACAGTATGTCTCTGATTTTTATTTCTAATGAATGCATAAGATAAGGAGATTTAACTGATAGGTTAAGATAATTCAAAAACTTGACATTTAGGTAACCCCATTTATTTTAGATTTATTATAGGTTACTTACAACTATCAGATTTGTGTGGAGAGTCCTAATTACAACATCTACTACGAGCAGAGATTTGCCAAAGCATACGAGTACATACACAATACATCCACAATCGTCCAAATATGCATACTACTCCCAACTATCCATCCCTTGCTTCTCTCATAATGACCTCATTTCTGCCACCCTAGATTTGCCGATGGTAAGACTCAACAGTATGCAATATTTATCTTACTACGACTGTTATAATGTCGATGCAGAAAGTCTTTTTTAATGATTGATATTTATTAAACTGGGACTCAATTTTTCTAATGCCTGACGTGAGCGTACAAGTAGATATTTTCAATAGCTATGCCACCTATCTTTTCGACAAATTTGTGCATTTTAAATTACGCGTGCTAAAAGGTGGAGCATGCTCTTGGATTTCAAGTGAAATTAAGCGGGCTATTAACTTGAGGGATTCTCTTTATCGTCGATGCAGGAAATTTGGATTAGTGTCAATGTTAACCGAATTCAAGAGGGTAAGGAACAAAGTAACTTGCATGAACCAACAATCCTTCTGGAAATAACGATAAGCAAATCATGCTTGTCACATGACTTGATTTCTCGAAGGCCTTCGACTCAGTTAAGCCTCAAATTCTTTCATCGAAACTCTTCTTTTTTTAACTTCTCCCATCTGGCTCTCAAGATTATACACTCTTAACTTTCTAACAAAGCCTAACCGGTTTATCACAACCGGAAAATTTCCAGTTTGATGCCCATTCAAAGCGATGTACCCCTAGGCTCACTACTAGTCCCATTACTCTTTTCTACGTTTATCAATGATCTACCACTCGTTTTACATCACTGCGAATGCCATCTTTATGCTGATAATGTGCAACTATATTTGCATTTCTCGATAGTATTGATGGAAGATACCGATTTCAGTGCTATTTTCAAATGGTTTTCCGAAAATTATTTATCTCTAAATCCCTCGAAGACGAAGCCAATTTCAGTCTATACTCGTAGATGCCCTATTCTGACTCCTTTTTCACTTATCATATTAAAGGACATACAGATTGAAATGGTGTCAGAAATTAAAAATCTTGGCATAGTCATGAATAGTATCTTACGAGTAAGTTGAGATGCGCATATTAACTCAGTAATTTCAAAAATGTATGCTGCTTTACGAGGTACATACTCGTATGTCATTATGTAGAGAGTATATTCCCACCACGGTTAAACTCAGATTGGCGAAGGCATTGATTGTTGCTGTTATTTTGTGCTGATTTGAGTTATTTGTTGGTGCGGATGAGCTTTCGTTACGCAAAGTTAATGTTGCGTTTATGTGGTCCAAACATTTCAAGTTATATTGGAAAATATTTGCAGCCCATTGAAGTTTTTGGATTACAGAGCTAACAGCTCAATTAAGAAAAGCTTTTTCATGACAGTTTTACTCTCGGATGTTTATCAGACCTTTGCAAGAGGTGGGACCATGAGAAATTTTTAATTTTTTTTTTTATTTTTATGTTTTCTTGGATTCGAACCTTGAACCTCACGCTCAAGGTAGTTCCCGTCCAGGGAATTTTTAACGCAATAGGGCCATTGTTTCACCAGCTATGTGGCATGTGGCGACGTTCTGTTGAAAATACACGTCGTCCACGTCCATAGCATCAATTTTGGGCAAAAAAAAAGTCAGTCAACATCGTTCGGTAACGCAATCCATTCACTGAAACGGTCGCACCAGCATCATTTTTGAAAAAATAAGGCCCAATGGCACCGCCAGCCCAAAAATCGCACTAAACTGTCACTCGTTGTGGGTGGAGAAGTTGTTTCACTATTTCTCTTGGGTTTTCGGAGCCCCAGATGCGATAGTTTTGTTTGTTTACGTACCCAGACAAATGGAAATGAGCCTCATCACTCAGAATAATTTTATGTAAAAAATCATGACCTTGTTCATTAATTTCCAGCACCCAATCAGCGAAAGTACGACATTGTGCGTGGTCTGATGGCTTCAATTCTTGTGCCAACTGGACCTTATAAGCATGTAGGCCAAGATCTTTATGCAAAATGTGGTGCAAAGTGCTTGCGGATAGGCCCAATTCCTATGATCGTCTCGAAATGGACACAACTGGGTTTTCAGTCACACTCTCAGCTACGGCGGCAATATTTTCAGCTGACCTTGCCGGACGAACACGAGTTGGAGTTTTCACATTTCTAACCTGTCCGAGACGTTCAAATTTACTATAGCTGTGCGAGAAGGCGCTTGATGATAACCAAAAGCAAAGCGCACTTTACGCAACGTTTCCGCGATATTTTCACCGTTTTTGTAGTGAATTTTGACCATTTCAACACGTTGTACGAGTGTATACCGATCCATATTTAACAACCTCATAGTTTTTACTTATCAAAATTCATCGCAATGACAGTTGAATGTTGACAGTTCAACAATGGGGCGAAATTTAAAATGACACCTCTTGTTGGATGAGCCCATGTGCATTTTATATTTTTGGACTCCTCCGAAGTTCAGCTTTGATTTGATATGTCACATAATTGGATCTAAACAAATTTGTTTTTCTTAAGGTATATTATGTTCCCACAAAAATAGTTTTTTTTCAATTTTGTTTCTCGATTCTTTTTGGTCCACCAGGTTCTATTTGTGTGCAAAATTTCAGGTCTTTAAATCAAATCATTCAGAAGTTGCAAGCGTATGATAGACACATGGGCAAACGGACAGATGGACAGACAGACACCGTTTTGAATCCATTAGCATTCCATTTATATCATTCTGGTATAGAATACTAAAAAGTATGAGGGATCCATTCAAGACGGTTTGTAAGTTTACCGTACGTTTTAGTCTTAATTTATGAGTAATTGAATATAAACATACATATTAAGTGTCTTTTGCGAACTATTTATTATCGCTTGGCAATATTTTATTATTTTAAATTAAAAGATACTTCTAATTAAAAAGTACCCGGAATTTCCCATTCAAACAAACCACACTTAAGATATTGTCAAATCTTCTTTTTTTTTAGGTTGGTACATCTGTCATCTGGCGCTAAAATATCTGTTTGAGGGCCATTTGTTGATAGTTTGTACGTAATAGCTTTGTAAACAAGTTAGTGTTTCTTATATTCTGCCAATTTGCTGAATTTGTTGCAGAAACAGCATCGCATTGATGTCGCTAAAGGAATGCTTTCTTTGGACCAAAATGTTGTCGATGGCATCATTACCGGTGACGAGACATGGGTCTATGAATATGACATCGAAACTAACCAACAATCATCGGAATGGCGCTTCTCAGATGAGCCAAAAACCACGACAGAATCGATCCAAAATCAAAGCTTTGTTGATCGTTTTCTTTGATTTGAATTTCTTCCGCCAGGCTAGACAGTAAATAAGGAGTAATACGTGAGCGTATTAAAGCATCTGAGGGAAAATGTTCGTCGCAAGAGGCCAGAATTGTGGAGAAACAACTCGTGATTTCTTCACCACGACAACGCACAGGCTTACATATCACATCTTGTTCGCGACTATTTGATCAAAAACAACGTTCATACCCTTCCGCGAGCTCCGCATTCACCTGACATGGTTCCTTGTGACTTTTTCTTATTCCCACGACTCAAATTACCACTTCGCGGAAAGCGTTTTGAGACGACTGAGGCTATAAACGAGAATTCGCAGACGGAGCTGAAGGCTTCCTCCAATCTTTTGAAGATTGGACGAAGCGTTGGAATATGTGTATTGCTTGCAATGGAGATTACTTTGAATGGAATCAAATTAATATTGATGAATAATTGAACCGTTTCCGTTTTATTGAAAAACTCCGGCTACTTTTTGATCAGAATGTATACCCTATGGAAAAAAAATGTCAGGTGGGTTTACTTATTGACTCCAAGCAAAGTTTTTGAGAAATATTTTCGGCAAAATGTGCTTTAATTAATTTGCTTATTTCTTTTAAAGCCAAGTTTAAGTATGTACTATTAATTTCTTGAGAAAATGTTGTTGAAAATATAATATCGGGTAACCTTAATTTATTTCAATTCATGTGTCAATTACTTTGTCAATTTATAAAGACATCTTTGAAATTATCATTGTTAGAGATAATTACAAAAAAAGTCCCAAAATCGACTAAGCACTTCTTTGTAATATGCCGGTTGTACTTTTATATAATTCTTGTAGTTAAATTCCTAGTTAACGCGGTTCAACAGCAATTTGCTATCTTCAAATCTAAATTTAATTACTGAATACAAACCACAATCCATTAGCACTTGTTTGATAATTTGTGATATTGTTTTGTATGTTTCAACTTCCGTATTTTAGATACTCTGGAATTGTTATTTTCAACATTCGTGCAGTATTTATGGAGCCTTCATCATGCGCTAATTATTTGCTTTTATTTTTATTTAACTTGTGGTCTTTTTAATAATACATACACTGATATTCAGACACTGGGTAATAATCATCTGGTTAGAATAAATCGAAATATTTACTCAAAAAAAAATACAAAATTCCAATGAAATCTGAAATTTAAGAACCGCTTAGGAATCATTTGTACATTATGTCATGTACTTTTATGTTTACGTTGAAGCCCAACTTTACCACAGAATTTACATAATGTATCGAAAAATAAAAAAAGGGTTTCGCCCCTCGCGATGAGATACATTGGGATACGAAAGTCCTTCCACCTATCATTAAAATTCATCAAAATTACATTACTTCAATACGATCAACTTTTCATACAACAGCAATAGTTTCTGATTTGTGTTTATATTCCCTTGTTCTCTATATTAATTTCAAGCGCCAGTTAACAAAAGAGATACATTTAAACGTGATAAATCTTTACTATTCATTATTTAGTTTAATAATGTACTTACTCGTATACTTTGAGTGTACTTTTTTTAATGTGAGATACGAGTACATAAAATTATGAACATATCGTGTACCTCCTACTATTAAAATGATTATAATAGCTCATTTAAATTATAACTATAATTATAAAAGCATTTATATTGTTATTACTTTCATATCGGTATTAATTAACTACAAACTGCAAGGATTTATTACTTAATTATTTTTTTTTTTAGTTTTTAATTTTATATTCGCGTAATGTGTAATTATGGCATACTCGTATGATTCAAACCAAATTTACAGAGTATTCTTTGGTATAAAAAAAAGCTGGGTAGAGTAGGTAGGTAGGTATTAGTGGTTGCGCCATTTGAGTACCACAACTCACGTGTCCTCGTTTGTTAGATAGTGTGTGTAAATTGAAGAGATATCTGCCTAGACAATTCTGCACCATTCTAGAATCCTACATAACTAATCGTTCAGAATTAAGTAGGAGAATGGGTTTTTGTAAGTCAAAGAAACCAAAGTTGGTGTGCCACAGGGTAGTGTGCTGGGACCTACCCTTTATTTGTTATTCACAAATGACATACCGCTGAGCAAAAATACAATCACAGAAACATTTGCAGAAAGAATTCGTAAATAGCTAAGGTAATTATCCGTTGGAAATAAAAGAACTAATACGCCAAAAGAACTGACACGCAAAAGGTGGCAACAATCCCGAGCTCCCCAGCACAAAACTCTTTTAAACCATCTCAAACTCAAGAAAGCAATCAAAGATTTCAAAAATTGACAGATCTCTACGTACCTTGAAAGCTTGACTGCCGCAAAAAGTTCCAATTATTGTATTTACTATGGAAAGCCATGAAAGGTATTAAAAAACCCCAAATGCAATCGCTGCCGATATGAAAAAACTATGCCGAATGGAAAAAGGAA
This sequence comes from Pocota personata, assembly GCA_963082735.1. Classification (NCBI taxonomy): domain Eukaryota; kingdom Metazoa; phylum Arthropoda; class Insecta; order Diptera; family Syrphidae; genus Pocota; species Pocota personata. Next base: position 56,119,497 of record OY720430.1, read on the forward strand.
CAAAAAGAAGGTGAAAAATAAATTAAATTTGTTCGTAAACCATTGAAATAACTGAAGGGACTTTAAAAAATCCAGAGTCAACATTTCAAATTGCAAAACGGCGGATTCAAAATGCAGTTCAAAGGACAAAAAATATAAACAAGTTAAATTTGTTCGTAAACTAAAATAAATATTCTAGGGATTCCTGAATCCGAAGTCCGAATTTCAAAACTGCGGGTTCAAAATTGCACCCAAAAAATTACCGCTGAACTCAAATTCGAAATCAGAATCTTCTTTGAAATGGCGCAAATTTCTCAGACTTTTTAACGCATTTTGAATTTGAAAATTCTGACTTCGAATTTGGATTCAGCAACTTTGGAAACATACATACATGCATATGTGGACCAAGCGATGTCAATTGGAGCAGCAATTTTTAATTTTTAGGGCGTATTTTGAAATTCTGATCTTGAATTTGGATTCAGTGATCCCGAGAAGTGTTAGCTAACGATCCTTTTATAATCTACAAGAAATTTCATAGTTTTACTAGACTATTACTCAAAAATGTATAGACTAAATATTTCATCAAAATTCTATTTCTGTAATAAGCTGCAACAAATTAACCAGAAAAAATACCAATTGGACCAATTCCCTTATTCCAGGAAGTGTTTTTCACAGAGAGGCTTAAGTAGGCTTGGCTGAAGTACTTTTCCTAATTTTAAATTTCTGGAAAATTTGTATGGTTGATTCCTCTTTACTTTTTATTTCACATTATGCTAATTTCCTAACATTTGTAGTTCTCCCAAAGAAATCATTTGTCCTTAGGTGGCCGTGGTGTAGCGGTAACATCATCGCTTGTCACGCTGTTGGTTCACGGTTCAAATCCTGATGTCAAGAATCATCTATTTATTTCGCATGAAATAAATAAAAAAGTCGATCAATTGCGAAAGCTAAGTCAACTCTACTGCGAAGGCATAACATTGGCAGTAGAGTGGTCATATGGCTGAAAATGCAACTTGATCGTGAGGATGACATCAGGTGGACGGAAAAAAAACTGTGAATTATGACCAACGACAAAAGCAAAACAAACAAGCTCCCCAGTTATCTGGACGCTACCTTTGGAGTTTACAGAAACTTAATACTATCTGAGTTTCAAACCACTACACTAAAATCTTTCTTTCTCTCTCTCTCTCTCCTTCACAACGCCCGTGTCCTGTAATAGTATAAGAGTATTCATATCCTCTTTGGCGCGGGCAAATTATAAAAAAAAAAATCGACAGTATCTATATCTGAGGTTTGTGATTGCTTCGTGAATATTAATTTCTTCCATGGTAGGAAAATCACCCCGACGGATAACCCTCAATCCGGGAAGCCATTTTCTTGGTTGTCAGTAGCCGACTATGGGGATGCGGGCGCTGCCTTTGGTCTCTCAAGAATTCCTTCGCCACGAACTCTTCTTGGAAAAACACTGACGCATTGTTCAAGATCCTTATAGACCTGTTCTCCAAATATATCGAAGTAGCCCATAAAAGGTCCAAATGTTCCAAATGTAGTTTAAATGACAATGCACTTGATGATTTGTACTTGCACACGTAGAGTAGCTGTTTGGTAGCTAGGTTGACAAAGTGACGTAGGCTTATAAGTCTAGAGACCTCGTAGAAAGTAACAACAAGTAAAGTATGCCGCTAAAGGATACTCACTTTCCAGAAAGTTTTGCGGGCTCTCCCAAGCAGTTGGCTCTTGCCAAGCAGAGCTTAGCCTAGGACAACTGTAACTATAGTATAGTTCGTTACACCGGACACATTCATTGAAACGTACATGCTCTTAGAAAGGGCTGGTGAATTACATAACCTGCTTCGGCTGCGAAAAAGAAGAGGAGAACTTACCACTGCGATTGCCTCAAGAACTGATACCTTGTAAAACATGTTTAGCCTGGGCTCAACTGCCTTAGATATTTTTATTTGGAGAAAATCCTAGAACAATCCTGGAGGACACATCACGAAAATGTGACATAGCCCTGAAATTTTAATTTGTAATGCTTTGCTTGATTTAATAATTAACCTACTGATTAGACCGAACAACGAATGCATTAACATGAACAAACTCTGTGACTTCAATTCGTATTTAGAGGGTACCATTAAATAAGGGAAGGAATGGCAATTTTCTGCTATAAGTCTAGTTTGTCATATAAATATTTGCAGGGGTTGTAGGACAGTTTCAAAACTAGGGTACTCAACTTATGAATCCCTATCTCTTAATATTCACATTTGTCCGAGATATGCAACATTAAGCACTCGTACTATTAACACACATGTTCCACAAATTAAATTTGGTTACAAATAAGCATTCCGATAATAGAACTGAGAATATCTACGAGTACGACACAACAAACCGATACTCATATCCTTTTATTTTTCTTACTTAAAATATTCCTATTTTTAGTTTTTAATCATTTAAACAAATTCTTCAAATTTTAATCAAATATTACCAGAAATAGGAGACAAATGTGACACGAGCTCTCTAACTTCATAATTATCGAGAAATTATATAACAAGCATAGCTACCACCCTTAAGTCCCTGATATAAGGATACCCCCATTCACAAACACTTGCAGCACGCGAATGTTTTAATTACACAGCACCTTTACTTTAGGAATAAAGTCACGCAAGTCCTCCAATCAAATAACATATATATGTATGTACATATGTATATTTCAAAATATATATTACATAAAAACCTTAATAATTAAATCGCTCTCAAATGACTTACCATTGCTTCTTTGATTGCAGACAGGTACGGATGTTTGATTGGACGAAAGGTACATTAATTCTTGGCAAAATCCCAGAACAGCAGATTCATTCACTTCCACTTTACTCGTAAATTACTTTGGAAACTTTTTTTTGTATTAGAGTCCCTCCCCCGGGCAATTAACTCAATACTACAAACAAGTAGTACAACTGATTGACAATGTCAAGGAAGAACACTCGTTGTCCTGATTTGTATCCTTTACAGATTTCTTATTTCACTTTTTCTTTATTTTTTTTTTGGCAACAAATGAGATAAAAAGAAAGCGCACTTTAACGATATTGTTCACCAGTGCAGCAGATGATATACCTCCTCCACAACCATGTTCTTGGTCCAATAACGTAAGACTGACATGGTTGCCGCCAGACAGCCAACAAGCAACCGCTCAAAAGTCACTATCGTGAACTTTCCTATCAGTACGACGACCACCACCGACGACTATGTATCTAGATGCAAATAGGTAAGCACAACGAAGAGATACAATTCTTCGAATGAACCACTTTGACTTCATGGTCAAAAAGCTCCGAACCGCTGTTTTTCAATGAATGATAACAGAGAGCCAAAGATTTAAAGCTAACAAAAGAGAGAGGATACTCTCTCACGTGCACCGCAAACAAAAAGCTAATGTTGGACTTTTAATATGTGTGGGTTGTGAAAAAGGTAAACAAAGATTCCTCGCAAAAGTTGCAGTATATACTTACTTCCGCGTTGTAAATGCGGAGTGGGTGGTCGCCGTGCTTAGAAAAAAAAAAAAACACAACTGATATGAGTGTAGGGTATCATTCGATTTGTTTAACATTGGAAGCGACACGTTGGAATTAAAGGGGTATTCATTTTATACTTTGGGATTTCAAATTTAAATAAAGTGAAATGTATTAAAGATTCCAATTCAATTTGTTTACGGTTTTAAAGTTTAGACTATGCCATAGGCTTTTGCAAACTTTGATTCTTTTGTGGTAATTTTCGATAACTTTTTGGCACATTTCTGGCTATATTACGGCAATAAAACGGATGTTGGTTTTTAAGAGCTCCAACGTTTGGGGATTATCTGAATAGACATGATCTTTAACACAGCCTCACAAAAAAGAGATCTACTCCCAAATCTCGAAATTAAACAGTCGGGTAACCAAATTTGCTTGTGATGTGTGGCACGTAGCCCCATCCTGTTGGAACCACATGTAGCTCACATCAATATCTTCAATCTCAGGCCAAAAAAAAGTTGGTTATCATTTGACCATAGTGCATTCGTTTTCAAAATAGACCTCTTATTTTTGTAGTAAGATAGCACAACTACCTACTCGTACCTGTCATTATGGATGACAGATGAACCGCGGTGCCGAATAGATGTTCCTGGACTCACGATCTGCTTCGATGTTCTGTGTTGAACTACTTGTAGGAGGACGGCCAGATTGTTTAAGATCACTAATTGATCCCGTCTCCCTGAATTTTTGAATTAACCTCTTCACAGTTGATGAAGTTATATCACTCTTCCGATCATATTTTGTACGAAAATTGCGAACTGTGGCTTCCAAACCTTCATTATTTTTAAAATATTGCTCAACAATGAAAACGCGTTGTTCTTTCGTGTAGCACTCCATTTTTAATAACCCTGAACTGTCAGCTGTCACGTTGTCTTTCTTTACCGCACAAATGGCGCAAATTTTAAATCTTGCGTGAATTTTGGGACACCCCTTATAACGCTGAACAAGCGCCCCGAGATGCTTGTCTTTTGATTCTGCTCTTGAATTGTTGGAGATAAAAAGTGTAGAAATACATATGGTATGTCTCCTGGGAGTGAATTCCAAAGTTTACTTGTCCTGTAGCAGAAGAAGTTGTGATAGGTGGACATAGAGGTGATAGGCCCTAGTAGCTTGCCTAGTAAAACAAAGTAAAGATCAATCTATTAAGATCTTCGGAACATTTACTACCAGTCTTCGATGAGCTAAAGATTTGAGATTGGAAGTTAGTGCAGAATTTTCTTTTAAGCGAACTGCTCTCTCTCCGTATATTGTGGAGCATATGATGCACGAAATAATTAAATAATCATGAGGTGAAGAGAATGTTTTGGGCCCAAACTCAAAACGTGAGAACAATACTTAAGTTCTGGTCTAACTTACGCCTTATACAGGAGAAGGAGCTCTAGCGCTGTAAATTACCTCTTTGTTTTAAATAGGGAGCAATATGTGGTCGTGCCATGTTACACCAGAATTGACTGTGACGCCAAAAAGATGCAAGGTTTCCTTTGGATGGACAATTCATTTGAAACTGCGGTGCTACAGCAGAATTCTCTCTGGAAAAGGCGGTAAATTGGGTTTTTTTCGCATTGAAGTCGACTAACGTTGCTTCTCCCTACTGTAAGATTTTCTACAAGTCTTTATTTAAAGAATTGATCTGGTAGCAACGAATACTTGTTCGGTAGTCGTTAAAAACCATCGTTTAACATCTCCTGTATCAGCTGTCAACACCACTGATCATGGAGGCCCTTCAATTTCTGGGAGAACTGTAAGAAGAAATTTGAGAGAAGCAGCACTAAAACGTTGAGAGAAAAGCTCTGGCTCTCTGAGCTTAACAAAAAACGCCGACTGGAATGGAAGCGGGAACATACAAATTTCACTTCATAGGATTGAAGCAAAACCATTTGGTTAGAAGAATCGAACTTTGAGGTAAATTATATAATATAGACTTCGGTAAAAAATAGTATTATATATACGTAAATCAGATTTAAACTATGAAAGCACCTCTTTGAAAATAGAGAATTTTACATTAATACCATTTTTGTGCTAAACTTTTTCGAAACTGCTGGTGCCGCATTTGTGAGTAGGCGGACTTACGATGTACATCACTCAGATTGAGTAATGCCTACAGTAAAACATGAAAGTGGACTGATTTGGAGAACTATTCATATGCAATGGTAGAATGAACAGCGACCACTGTATTCCGGTCTATAATATACCAGCAAGACAACGCTCTCTACCATACTAAAAAAAAAACTTGGTTGAATCCAGACCACAATCTGATAGAGCACCTGTTGTCAATGCTCAAGCAAAGAATAATGAATCATAGGATAACATCAGTTGAAGGACTCAAATCCGCGTTAAGATAGGAATGGAGAAACTTCACTTCCAGCGACTGTGAAAAAATTTTTTTCGGAAGTATGTAATAAAGGGTTAAAGCCGTAATTACAGCCAAAAGAGGACCAACAAAATATCGAAAATCATTGGTTAATAAAGTCACTCAAAAAATAAAAATTGTTTTCCGTATTTTGTCTACTTAATTTTTAAGGAAACATTTTTTTGGGGCAGTGAATAATACCATTGACTGTACATACATATATACGTGAAGGTAATCGTAAAAAAAAAAAAAAAAATTAGCAATGGCTATGTACAGGAAAGGTACTTATCCATCTTTTTAAATGTTTTTCTCTCATCAAATGTGCAAGCTTTCCAGATGGCTCTGCGATGCTGAAATTAAATGGAGTTCTTCTCTGGGGCCTTATTATGTATTACGAGTCATGAGTAACGATTCTTAGATAACGACACCCACGACTCGTTATGATTATATATAACGAGAACGATGGCAACAAAATGTTGACAGCTGAAAAGCAATATTCCATGCTTTTCAAAAGCGCAACTAACTTCGCTCTTATGTCAAACAATAAAAAAATGAACCGGCAAATTATTGTTAAATATGGTTTTGAGCAGCGAATATTCCTACGTGACTTTCCTGACCTTCAAAAAGATATAACAGGAAATTATCTAACCTAACGAGTCTCTCAGATTCGACGATTCTTTAATTTACTTTTTTTTTGTTTCCCGATTGATACTCATTTTGTTTTTGTTATTCTAAATCGCAAATAACTTTTTCTACTGAATGAAAATGAATTTACATGTTTTGGGTGAGATTGATAGCCCGATTCTCTCCCCGAAATGTGGGATATATCTTTTGCGTTAACAAATGAAAAAAGAAAGTTAAACTTGTTCTTAACGATGTCATGGTTTCATTTCATAAAAAAACCAACATACCAATCTGCCTACTTATTGTTAATTTAGGCCTGGGAATAGTAAATAAAAAGCCAAATATGTTCACAATCATATATTTTTAACAATTTTCAAACAATCACTTCACAAACACAATGGCGAACGACAATTAATCCTTAACGACGTACTGTGAGGTGTGGTATGACAGATACCATTCTCGTAATAATAACGATAGATGTAACTAAAATCGTAGCACTTAATCACAATTTTATCATTACGATACGTACAGTGCTGATCAAAAAAAAAAAAGGCATTGAGTCAATTTACTTGCGACACATTTCAACAGGAATCGCGTTCCAAGCTCTTTCTATGGCTGACCACAACTGATTATTATTTTGGAATGTTTCCTTAGCCAAAGGTCTCTTAAGTTTCCCCCACAAATTGTCAATCTGGGGATTGAGAAGGCCATTGGAGCACTGATACTTGTTGATGACGCAATCAAGATTTCATCAATTTTGACGAATGCTTACGATCTTTGTCATGTTGGAAGTTCTCCACATATGGCAACATAATCCATATATCGCAGTAGACCTCTTTTGTCATGACATTATGGATCTGAAAAATAGGGACCACACCGAACCAAGAGAAGCATCCCCATACCATTACTGAACCGCATCCATGTTTAACGGTTTTTTTGTGTAGTAGTTGTGAAACTACCTACGAGTACCTTGCTGAATTTGTTTTTCGCCGTTTATCTGGTGTTTCTGCTGCAGGCGTTATTTTCAAAGCATTCGCTACAAAATTGATGTTGTTGTCGCCTCGTTGTTGTTTGAGCCACATCAAGAAAGACAGTGGAACAAACTTTCTTTTCTTCTAGTGCATTTTCTAGTGTTGACTATCCTACACCAAATTGGTGTACCAGAATTAAGTTTTTTTCTTTCAACAATACTAGCATATTTAGTGTTTTCACCAGTATTTGTTCAAAAATGTTTGATATAATAGGCAACAAGGATATCGGTCTATAAGAGGATGTCTCGTGCGGTGATTTCCCTGGCTTTGCTATCATTATAATTTCTGCAATTTTCCAGAGCTATGGTACATACATCAATTTAAAAGAAGCGTTTATTATGTTTCTTAGTTTAATGTAGGATTTTTGAGAAAGTTGTTTAAGAATTTCTCCAGTTATTAGATCGAACCAAGGAGCTTTGCTCGGTTTAATATTTATTTATTATGCTTTTTACCTCGTCTATTGTAGTTGGCTCTATATCTTCATCTTCTTGTTCTACGTAGGGACTAACAAAAGTTCGCTTAGTTGGTGTCAGTTTAGTAGTTTTTGAAAAAAAAGATGCATTTCTGTAGCTTATAATCTACGAGTAACAATTTCCAAATTTCAGAACAATAGGTAAAAATGGAGACGAGAAAGAGAAAAATTAGTGACGTAAGCTCGGTTGAAGTTCCACCACCAACACAGGAAGAAATTCATTTTGGCATTCTCTTCGGATTTCGACGTCAACTCACGCCAGTCAAAATTCTGCACGAATGCCAAAATGCATACGGAATAAATGCACCATCTCTTGTTACTATTTCAAAGTGGTTTCGAAGATTCCAGACTGGCCATTTTTCTGTGGAGGACGAAACTCGTGAAGGTCTTCCCAAATCATGGTCGTGGTGAAGGCTAAAATTGACGAAGATGCCAGGATGACACAGGAGATGATAGCGGATGAACTGGGCTTGAATGCCATGGCTGTGTCACGAATTTTAAATTATCACCTGAAATATTCGAAGAAGTCAGCTCGATGGGTTCCAAAAATTTTGAATGGAGAGCAAAAAAAAGGCTCGTGTTCGATTTGCTCAATATTTCCTGGATACTCGTAAGTTTAAAAATGGAGAGTCAAGCTGCTTCAATAAGATCGTTACAGGTGATAAATCTTGGTTTTACAAGTACGACCCGGAAACCAAACAGCAGTCCATGGTATGGAGCCCAAACAACAAAAGCCAGCGACTAAAGTTATGTTGTCGATGTACTTCACCAGGGCGAAAATGGTCGCCCTTATCCCGCTTAAAACTGGTCAGACAGTCACTGCTAATGGTATACTGAAACTTGCTTACAAGTTTTCCAAAATTTACTAGGACACCGACAAAAAAAACGAGTTGCGCCGCTACTTTTTACACCACGCCTGCGCACACTGCTGAAAAAAACCAACAACTTTCTTGCGCTCTCGGGCATCAATGAAATTCGCCCAGCACCTTATTCTCCGGATCTAGCGCCGTGTGACTTTTGGCTGTTTCCGAAAATAAAAAAAGAGGAGATTATTAATGCAGTCAATGTCGAAATCAAAAAGCTCCAAAAAGAGGATTTTGAAAGCTGTTTTGAAAGATGGATCTATCGGCTGAAGAAATGTAGTGAAATAAATGGGAATTATGTGGAGAAATTAAAAAAAGATGAAGATTAAATATCTACTCGTAAAGTTAAAATTATTTTTGTGTTTTATTATTCAATCAACTAAGCGAACTTTTATTAGTCCCTACGTATGTCCATGTCCAATACGTTATCATTTTCAACTGAGTTTAAATATACCTTCAAGATATTCAGCAAATGTATTTGCATTTTGTTCGCTATTCCTCGCCCATTTTTCATTTATCATTTTGATAGGGGGATTTGTAAAGTTGACTTTTCTATGTCCTATGCCATAGGAGTGTCCATTAAACATTAAATTAAAAAAAAACTCTCTAGAAACAGTCAAATACGAGGGTGGGTTAATTAGTCCCTGGAAAATGAAATAAGGAACACTCTTTTCGGTATGAAAACATTTTATTTTTCAACATAGTCTCCTTTTAGCTCTATACCAACGTTTCTCCAATTTTTTGATGCCCTCTAAATAATACGATTTCTCGAGCCCCTCAAAATTAGTGTTTGTTTCAGCGAGGACGTCTTCATTCGACCCAAATCTCTTACCTCCGAGCCATTTCTTCATGTTTGGAAACAAGAAATAGTCGCAGGGGGCTAAATCTGGGGAATATGCTGGGTGAGAGAGGAGCTCGTAGCCTAACTAATGCAATTTTGCCATTGCGACTGCGGACTTGTGCGCCGGTGCGTTGTCCTGCTGAAAAAGAACTTTTTACTTCGCCAAATGCGGCCGTTTTTGCTTCAAATCGGCTCGGAATCGATCCAGTTGCTCTGCGTAATATGCGCCGGTGATCGTTTTACCCTTTTCATTGTAATCGATTTGAATAACACCACGCGCATCCCAAAAAACTGTCGCCATGACCTTGTTTGCTGACAAACCCACCTTGGCCTTCTTCGGTTTCGATCCATGTGATAAGCCTGTGGCCTCTTCAAGCTCGCGCACTTTCCCTCGTCGATCATCCATTATCAAACCATGGATTTTGTCGACCATTTCTGGTGTGGTGACCTCAATTGGGCGACCAGAACGTTCGGCGTCACTTGTGCTTGAACGATCGCACCGAAATTGAGTAAACCAGTGGTGAATGGTTCCAATCGATGGTGAAGAGTCCCTATAATATTTGTCAAGCTTTTGTTTGGTTTGCGTGATAGTTTTTTCTCGCAAAAAGTAGTGTTTAATGAGCACTCGAAATTCACTTTTTTCCATTTTAACGAAAATGCTAGTAGGCGTCTATATAAAATGGCTGCCACAACAAAACTATTTGACAGATCTGTCTGAAAATTTAGGTGCGTTCTTTTGAAAGATGATTCTCGACAAAAAAAAAAATTAAATTTAAGGTGACGACACAATTTGTGTTAATTTTCAGGGACTTATTGACCCACCCTCGTAAAGAAGTCAAGAATAAGAAGAAATCAACGCAAGAGCGGAAAACACAAAAAATAAAAACAACACACGTTATTTAATTTTTTCTCTTTTATTTATTTTCTAATAATTTCTTTCATTTTGCAGATTTCATATTTTTATTATTATTTATCATTAAAAATAATTAAAAAATAAAGAATTAATTATTAATCATTTAATTAATTTTTTTTCTCCATTTTCACTTATACTTTTTTTTGTTTTTTTGTTTTTTTTTTTTTTTAATAAAAATTCCTAATTACATCCTAACTTAACTAAATTCAAAAAACAAAAAAAAAAATATTTATATGTATACTGCATTCCTTATAGCGTAAGTTGTTAATATATTTTTGCAGTTGCAGTTTATTTTACTTTTAAAATTAATTACTTCTTTTTTTTTGCATACACTTATATTGTTTTATTGATTTTGAAAAAAAAAAAAAAAAAAAAAAAAAATTATAAAAAATTATTTTTACTTTGTTTATATTTACGTTAAAGTAGAAAAGAAAAGAAGTATCATATTATAAATATATATGTATAATGCAAGGACAAAATAACTAATCATATTCACTAAATAAAAAAAGAAAAAAAAAAAACTTGTTAAACTTAACATTGAAACATAAAATTATTTTTCTTGCTTTTTTTTCTTTAATTTTTCTTTCGATAACTACAATGGTGTATGTGTTGTGTACGTGTAAATATGCGTGTCAACTATTTTTATCAAATTATTTTGTGTATAGCATAATAATAAAAAAAAAAAAACATTTAAATTAAAGAAAAATACAAAGAAGCAATATTAAATTACATTAATAAAAAAAATTTTTTTAATAAAACGCGAATTGTTATAACTAGTTTATACAGATTTTCCACTTCAATTAGATTTTTAGATTTACTTTCTTTTTTTTTTTTCTTTTTAAACTAAAACTGATGATCACTTATAAAAAAAAAAAATTACTTTTTTATTTATTTATTTTATAAGTAAAGATAAGTATTTATATAAAAAAAGGAAAAACTATATAACTTAGAAATTAAAAAGAGATATTTTTTTCTTCTTCACATAACTATACAAATATTTTTAGATATATATATATATATTTTAATTTTATATTTTTACTTCATTATATTAAGTGTATATGCATACGTATCCTAGTTTGTTTAGAAATTAGAAGTCTGTTGTTGTTTTCTTTTTATTAATTATTGATTTTTTTTATACATGTGCACATAAAATTTATTTCTTTTATTTTTTATTAACTAAAAATCAACTGAAGTAAAGAAAACCAACAAATATATTATTAAATTGTTAATGCATGGTATTTTTTTGTATTTTTTTTTTTTTTTATTTATTTATTTTTACTTATGTTTAATATAATCTTTTGCTTATTTTTGTAATGAATATTTTTGTTTATACAAACGTATGTCATCTATGGTTATTTCCTTATTTGCATTTACTTTATTTTACATTTTTTTTTTGTTGTATTTGTTGTAGCTTATTCTTTGCGTTTTGTTACTAAAGTGTTTCTTTTTGAATAAGAACTAGTTGTGGAGTTTATGTTTACAGAGGGAAGTTTTGCTTCATCTCTTAGTAGGACAGTTGGACAGAGGTTGATCATGAACGTACTATGTTTGGTTTTAAATATTTTAATATCTATCGATGTATTAGAAATAAAATCAGTTGTGTAGAGATTGGGATGCAGGCGACATAAAAAATTATTCAATGGTGGATCGTTCTGGTCACGTTTGTAAAGCGCCGTGGAGTGTGGCAACGAACATACAATAACGTTTTATAAACCTTCGATATAAGCTCTATCGATTTAAAAAAATTTAACATACACTTTGTGCAATAAACGTGCTTCAAAAGTCGTCATAAACTATGAACAAGCTTCTGGTACCAGCAAACACCAACAATTCAAAACGTGTAGGTGGTAATAAATTCAAAAATTTACCTAAGGCTGACATCATATGACAAGAATAAGCTTCTCAAGTTCGAACTAGTTCAGCTTTCAACGATCGCATTCTTTACAACTTATAAGACGCGAGTGTATTTTTTTAAATCTTCTCCACCACTTAGAATGATGTTCTTCGAAGTTTGTAAAATCCAGTGATGGAGTGAAAGGAAAAGGTATAGGGAAGAGTTAAAGAGTGAATAGCGTGAGCGTGAGAGAGTTAACCATTCGCGTTAATCTTAAATCTTTGCAGATTATAAATTTCTGGGCATACTATCGAAATGTGGGAATATAGCAAATGGTGTTGACTCCAAAATCACACGAGATGAAACTCTGCTCATATTGAATTTAAGGGTACCAACGCTTATCTTTGTTGGATAGATAGACCATTTTTATTCATCTTGCTACCTGATGTCTGAATGTGTTGTAGCAATAAAAAATCTAACTTCACAAAATTGTTCTTAATAAAACAATCTACTACTGATCTAGTTATTCTAATAACATTCCATAAATATAACACATAATTGTGATCCGTCCAACAGCAGTCAACCGCCCCACTACTCTTTCCCATTCAGCCACGTTCTAAAGCAATTCTCAAGTTTTTCTGCAATAAATATGTTTTTTTTTTTTTGTGGATTGTAAGCTTTAAAATGTGGATTCTGAACAAAGAATAACTGAAAAAACACAAAAAATAATTCTTCAGAGCCATTTTTTTTCATTTACCCATCTCTTATTTCCCAAAATAAGTTTTAAATATTTTCTTTTGTTTAAATTTTTGCTTTTATAAAAAAATAATTTGTTTATCTCTTTTATACACATTTGTTCCACTTAAATAAACCGAATTGATAAAGAAAAAATGTTTATTAAAAAATATATTTTGTTTGTTTGAAAGAAAATCCAATATTTACGTTAGTGTTTGTCTGAGTCCTATATATGTATATGCATAGAATACGTGAGAACTATTATCTAACACATTACTATTCCTCGTCGCTCAGCGCCTCGTACTGTGCCGATAGCAGCGGTTTGGGTTCCGATGACGTTTGCTGCGACGATTGTGGATGACCAACACCGCCGACGCCGCTAACACCACTCATGCTTAGACCAGCACCACTTTGCTCTCCACTCGGATTTGAGTGAAGTTTAGGGAGTCCCAGCCCTGCCGAACTCGGTGGCGGTCCATGAACATTTAACGCATTGAAGGGATACGTGTAAGTTGTGGTGGCGAAAGTAGTCACCGGCGGTTGGGGATACGAAGATGGATGGTGGGACTCGTTATTTTGTGGTGGACCGCTGCCACTTCGTCGACCGTCTTCATAGTTCACCGCCTGTTTGCCACCCATGAGACCATCTTGATCCTTGTGACCACCACTACCCGCAGATTGTCGGTGATCATTGGCGTGATGAGCAGCAGCATGTAAATCTTCGGGACGTCGTTCATCCTCAGTGCGCATCGCCTCTGCAATGCGATTTTTCACGTATTTCATGGTGTCAAACTGATGATTAAGGCTACCGCCAACAATTCCACCGCCAGGCATTCGTCTATCATGTGGATTGCCACCAGCTGCTGCCGCAGCGGCTGCCAAGTAATAATGGCCGCCATCATGAGGGATCAAATCGTGAATGAATTTCCGTGGACTTAGCGGTGGCTGCGCCATTCGAATGATCTGCCGCTCGTCGGGCGTTGTCGATCTTCCGCCTCCTGAGGAGCCGGACGATGATGGGTTCTTACTGCGTTCCACAGCAGCGGCAGCAGCCGCAGCAGCTGCTTCGGCTTCTTTCTGTTGCATACGACGATTATATTTCCAACGATCGGGTGCCACGATCGCTTGTGGATCCTGCATGTAGGGTATAAAGGGTCGCAAATTCAATGGATTTGGCCCATAATCCTTGGCTATGATCGATTCGGTCAATTCACCGAAAGTGATGTTCTTAGTCATTACTTGTGGCGGAGGGGGCTGTTGTTGGCGATTACTGGGCGGGCCACCAACACCGCCACCACCACCAATACGCTGTTGCTGCTGTTCACCGATATCTAAATCGATGTTGATCACATTGGGCGAATTCGCTTTTCCATTATTTTCCGCGGCGGCAATGGCTGCATGATGATGCTGGGGAATATCACGAGCGTTGTACTGAAAAGAAAAACGAGAAAGAGTACCATTAAAATCATCCGATAAACATAACTAATAATCGCCTATCGCTTACATTTACAAATGCGGTGCGGGAAGTCTCACGGGTCATATTCGCCGGTGGTGGTTCGGATGCTCCCTGACTGATCGAGTGCTTAATGATCGCATCGATTAGGCAAGCTGCTGATAGAGTACTCTCGTTGGTACGTCCCGTATGCGGCCTATGATAGCTATAGTTAATAACACGGTTTTTTGATCGATAGATCGCACAGAAAAATGAGAGAGTGAGGGAGAGAAATTATGATGATTAGTACTTTGAACATGGATTAGCGCAGAGATGATTTTGTTACAACAAACTACACTACTACAAAACAAATGATGAACAGTTACACAAAAAGCACCAAAACCCCAAAATTTTGTGAACAAAGAGAAAAATTTGTTGCGTTTCGGTTACTTACGGATCTCGCTCTCGGTCGGGTATCGCTCGCGGGGGTCCATCTGTTCTCAGATAGTGTGGACCCCCCGGTGGAGGTGGGCCGCTGGTGGCGTAAATTCTCGCATTTTCCAGACGGCGGCCTTCACGCTCTTGTTCTTCTGCAATACGCTCACGCTCTCGCTCCCTACGATCACGCTCCCGTTCTCTTTCACGCTCCCTATCGATTCGATCGCGTTCGGCCTGAAGGCGTTCTTGATTCTGGCGTTCAGCGTTTCGCTCACGCTCCCTTTGCTCCTGACGTTTTTGCATATCGCGCTCAAGAACCTGCATACGATCACGTTTGCATTGCTCCAAACGGCGATGCATATCGACCATCTGCTGTTGCTGTTGGCGAAATTGCTGTTGCTGATGGTGTTGTTGTTGTTGTTGCTGATGCTGCTGGATTTGCATGGCAACGTGATCACGTGCAATTTGTGCCTGATGGTAGCGAATGTCGTGATGTGGCGGTGGTGGTGGCTGATGATCAGGCATCTGACGTTTCTCATCCTTTTGCGGAACAGGAAGTTGAGGTTGTTGAACAGCAACATCGACGAAGGAGGAAAAGGCTTCGTGGCCAGCTGAAAATAAAATAGAAATGATAGATAG